>WYDI02023173.1:0-134198 GCA_009867235.2 Psittacus erithacus
GGTGGGGGGAAGGACAGGTTGTGGGGGGAAAACAAGCAGGCTACATGCTTTGTCTAATTTACGAATAAGCTTAAACCTCAACACCATCACAGCTCTTTGCAGGAAGCTGTTGACCCTCCTGAGTGAGGTATTTCCTTCCTGCCTTCATAGTCCCCACGTAACATTAGCATTCCATTTCTCCTGTGTCATCAAAAATACAATTAAGAGCAGACATTTTGCTACACTCTGCTTGGGTTCTCACAGAGGCTCTACACGACCTTTACATGTGCCATCACAACAGCAAGCAGACTGGCAAACAAAGTGCTTGTTTGAACACTGGCTTCTGGAACAAATCAACCCTGTTTCCTACTGTCAAGATTTGGTATTGCTTAAGACCCAGAAGGACTGAGGAAAGCAAGCTATCCCCCTGGCCACTGAGGAAGGTGAAAGATGCAGCTGTTGTTTCCATCACTGAGGTGATGTTCAGAGGCAGGATGTAGATGGAAAATAGGAGTACTTGCCGCAGATAACATGGAGTTAATGCTCTCAATCAATAGCTTGTCTAGAAGTAGTTAGTTCATTTACCTAAAACACTGGTTTTACAAACTCTTCCCAGAAAAATGTTCCAGAAAGTCTGGTTACTTCTGATGTCTCACTCTACATTGTAGTTCCTGGCCTAGCTTCCAGCTGGCAGATGTGGAAAAATGCTTCCTCTTGGCAGGAAAGGAAGGTTTGGTTCTGATGTCCATCAGGATCAGAGCCTCTCCCGTGAGGCTGCTGCTGAGGAGATGCAGAGCTGAGGGTGGCCAGACAGTAGCTGCTGGAGAGTAATTACTGTCATAGATCAGATTTGCTAATGTAATGAGTTAATGCCTAAATAAAATTAGTTAAAGCCTAGTTAATATAGCATGCTCTGTCTGAGGAGTGATATAAGATGATAACTTTGGGTATGCTTTGAAAACTGATTTCTGTTTGAAGGCTATGAAAAGCGAACTGCTGGCTGAGTATGAGATGTGGTGTTATTGAATAAACGTCAAAACCTGTGAAAATGCAGGCCTAATTGTTGAAATAGCCTGGGGTGCACAACTGAGGTGAGTATTTTTGAGCACAAGGGCTAGAAGTTTGAGCACATAATGTGGAGGTACGTGCTAAAGGTTCACCAGGTGTATTTTCCTGAGTGGAACCTGGTATATACCCATAGTCCCAATGCTTGAATAGGCAAGTCTGATGTGTGAGTGCGAGCATTAGGCCTGACAAAGTATTTTTAATGACGATATTTGGACATGCAAGTCAATACACAATTACTTTTGTTTCCCTTTTCCTCTACTTTTTTTATGATTAGCTGAAGGATGCTTTGTTCTCCTATCGCTCCCTTCACCTCATTCAAACAAACTTAATATGCTTTACTGGACAGCAACCAAGTTTATATTTGTGCCAGCACCCTAAGCTTGTGCTGACTTGTATCATTGTGGCAATAACTGCTAATGAGTGCAAATGTGTTCCTGGAAAACCCTTGATGCTAGAGAGGCATCTCTGACTGGAATGATGCTGCTGGCTGTGAAATAGCTGAACACCTGTTCCTTGCTTAGTGCAAAAAAATCCCCAGTCAACCCAAAAAACCCCAACCAACAAAACCCCAAAGGACCCTCAGGAGCTCTGCTCCCTTCGTAATTTCTGAGTGCCCGCTGTCTGCAAGGCTCGATCTTGAAACTCAGATTATTTCTTTTCAAATACCTCCGCATTCCTCTATCAGCTCAGAAACACACTTTCCTTTTCTGTTCTTGTGTGCAAAGGGCTGTCATGATACAACAGATGGAATCGAGGGCTGACCATCAAGAAACAATTCCTGCAAAACCCAGACGGTGGTGGGAGGAGAACTGATATTTGGAAGGCTGTTTGGCTTGGTGACATAAGGGTTTATATGTTCTAATGCTGACCTGAAATCGTAAGCCCTGCCTAGTCAGTAAAACTAAGAACTGGGCTATATTTATTGCTTAAATATATTTCTTGTTTGTTATACATTTTTTCTCTGCAAAGTTTTTTGTAACGGTGGCCATCGATGGTGCTGTGCTGGTAGGTGTATTCATGCAGAGGTGCTACAGGTAATGTTTTTGCTATCAGGTCTCACAGTTTCTTCTTTGAACAGATTTCTTCCCTTTCTGGGCCAATGTGCTGACCTGACCAAGTAATTTGAGAATTGATTTAAAACAGTGTGTCATGTGAATTTTCCTTCATTCCATTTGTCCCTGTAGTTATGTTGAAATATAGTGTCATCATAAGCCAATGTTGGTTGACTGAATAGTACTCTTAGGGTGGGTTCAGCCATAGTAGCTATGTAGTGTTAGCATTAATAGGAACAAAGCAAATCTAACAGTGGACTCAGGTACATGGATTGATTTAGTCAAAATCATTCCGATTTTGGTGTGGCAACACTCATTAGGGGGACTTAGCTCTTTCACTTTCCTCCTAGGAGTGACAAAAGCAATATGGAAATGCTTAAAAAGCCGATCATGCCTCAAACACTTGGACGTATCTCATCTGTATAGGTATCTCATCTGCTTGGTGCAGCCTGCCTGGTCTTCCTTAGCATACAGTGCTTGTGGTGGCCGATAGCAGAGGCAAATCTCCTGTGTCATCCCAGAAATTGGGTACAAGAGGCTAATTAGAAATGGCTTAAGGATTACCTGCGGAGGAGGATTTAGGTTGGGTATATGCTAACGAGGCAGTGTTCCCAGGTTGAATCCCTGCACAACGTTATTGCCCCAGGCTTTCTTCCAACTGATGTTCCTTCCATCCATTGTCATGGTGATGAGGCTGCTGAAGAGTATGGAGGGGCAGACATAGGGTACTGCCAACTTACCCTGCTCCTCACCACAGGATTCAGCTGCCACTACCAGGTGTAAAGCCCCATCTCTACTGCCACAGAGGCTATGGGGATCTGTTCAGCTTTATAGGAACTGGATCTAGGGAGGAAGAGAATGGATGTAATGGGGAAAAAGAAATTACCTCTGAATACCTTTATCAGAATCTTAAAAAACCCCAAACCCAACAAACAAAACCCACAAAAAATCCAAACCCAAAACAGCAAAAGAAACCAAACAAGAGCTCTAAAATCCCAAACAAGAGCTCTAAAATCCCAAACAAAAAAAAAGCCCTAAGCAAGGAGTTGGGCTGTCAGCTAGTACAAACTGGGCTCGCTCCTAACAGCTGAGGGGCTGGCCTGTACACATGCAAACTCACAGCTAGCTCTTCCTTTCTGCATTTATTTTGCCATCTGTGTGGTGAGTAATGTTTTAAGCAGTATATGGGTTGCATCACCTTCAGCTTTGAAGGTTTTACTGAGACACCAAAATGGACTTTCATCTTCCCCTGAATTTTGAAGGCGATGAAGGTTAAAGGCTGTTGTTATATCTAGATTCATTTGGCAGCTTTGATCCATCTCAGGAATCTGTGACTCCTCCAGAGCTGGGAACAAACAGTTCTTGACTGTTTTCAAAAACCTATCTGTACCGGGCATTCCATCATTTTGACTTTATGATGCATGTGTTCACAGACATATAGAGAACTGCTTTAATAGCTTCAAGCTGTTCTAGGTTGACCTTCCCTGGTAGGTACTGGCAAAATCTGAACGTATTACTTCATGAAACCTGGATGGGTCAGAGGACTGGAAATGAAAAATAGTATTTTCCTTTCTTGGGTACTGGTGTGAATCTGAATACAGGATGCTCTGAATATCACAGATTCTGAGATGAGTTCAGGGTGCTTCAGGTCAGTTTTTAGGGAGCTGAAGAGTCACAACAATTAGCTGCCTTTACCTTTCTCAGCTCTGTGGAGTGCTACATAGAACTTTCTTTCTTTTACTCTGTCTTTTCCAGAAACAGTGGATCAGAATGGTTCTAAACAGCAACAAAAACCGAAAAGGGAGCAGCTGTTTCCAGCGATTAGTAATGGGGTGGAAGGGAGGCAACAGCTCAGGATGTTTTCCCAGCCTGGAAAAGATGCACAGTTTTGTGGTTTTTGCAGCTCTCTCCATTGTCAGAAAAATGCGTCTCCAAAGCGGGCAGAGTGAGCAGGGGCAGGCACTGGTGTGAGGTTGGGGCTGCCCCTCCCAGCTCCTCCTGCTGAGAAAGGGCCTTTGCTTCAGATGTTTGGTGACAGTGGAGAGCGGGACGGTGACCCAAGTGATACCCTTCCATGCCCTGGTTCACAGTACTAACTCAGAGGGGAGCATGGATTATAGGGTCCCTGTTTTTCAGTGAGGGAGGTCTTCTACTGCTTGAACCTCAAAGCTAAGGACTGCTTTTGTACAGGGCCTGAACTGACACTCTCAATCTGGATTTCCAGAGTCTGGCAGACAGAATCCCTGTACAAACTTTGCAAATAGACCATAATTTCTGCATGAAACTAGACTGATGCAGCCACCTCTGAAGAAGATTTTTTGAGAGCGGCACTTGAGCACAAGCAGTCAATATTTGTACATTACAGCATTAAGCTGTTCTCAGTAGAAGAATAATTATCTAATAGTTAACACACTACAGCTTGGAAGTGGGAAGTCAAATACTTTTTGCCTGCTGTTACCTTAGTTACTCTGTCTATACATTGGGGATAAAATGAGAACCCCCTATAAAAGGCCTGGGGAGCTATTGCAAGTGTTAATGAATGTTTGCAGAGCTCTTGAAAGTTCTCTGATTAAAGTAATTATCAACATGTGAAGTGTTAAAATCTTTTTGTAGACTTGGCTCCTGTGAAAAGGACTGGAATAGAAGAAGCTGGTTCTCAAAGTTGAGAAACTTCTGAAAGCAGAATTTGAAAAAGAATGGTTATATGTTAACTGTAACCACGAGAGATTTTATGTATTTAAAGAAAGGCAGATTCCGTGATATTGACACAATATGCCAGGCTTTTCTCCACTCTGGCAAGCCAAACCACCCTATTTCCTGGTAGGGATTCTGAAAAATATACTCTTATTTTCTATTTAAGATGTGCCTTAATTATTATTACTCATTATAGATCATGCAGACATAGATATCTCCCGTCAAAGCTATTCGAGAAGCATTCAGGGGGAAGAGGAGTTCACAAATAGTTCGTATAATCTCAGGCCCAGAACACCTCTTCTCCTGCCTTGTTTGTCTCTTTTTTAAGTTATTTTTTGAAATTACAAGCTAGGCAGTGACTGTCCGCATCCCTGTGATGTATAATGCCCAGAGACCCACTCTGGGCTTTTTGACAGTGCTGTAGTGAAAATGTTTTATAATAATAAAGCTTTCAGTGTTAATGGTAAGGCAAGAAGGCTTGACATTTCTAGACGATAGCTGACTTGCCTCCTCTCCTGCAGTAGCCAGTGGTAACAGAGACCATGTGCCAAGTTGTAGCATCTGTCACACCCAGGGAGCCTTCGGACTGTAAGGGACAGTAGACTGGATGGTGTAGCTCTAATATCAACATACTGGAAAAAACCAAAGCTAGGCAGTTGATTTTTATAATACCATATATAATCTTTTTATTGAGAGACTAGATTTAACAAATCCTTAATGGTCTGTTTAGAAAAGACCAAGCCAAGTCACAAACATATGAGGACGGGTGTGGGCAGAGATGCTAACACGGCAAAGTGGCTGTCTGAATCGTCCAAATAAACTTATGCAATTATATCTAAGAGTGGAGCTACCTACGTAAGTGAAAAATGAAGAGTATTTCTGTCACCCATGACTTGCTGCAGAAATCAAAGCAAGGAAGCTCACTTACCATTGCATGCAAGAAAACCCAAAGTCTGGCATGTTCCAAGAAGTTCAAATACACTCTGTCCTGACTGCTGGGAACTGAAGCAAACATCTTAGGTGGTTTACATGTCATCCTAGACAGACCTACCAACTGCAAACAGGACTACTCCCTGCTGCTTGGAGAGGCAAATTATCAGTGGGGAAAAAAACCTGTAATCAGTGTATTTTGGGAGGCCTTTTTAGCCAGAATGATGGTGATATGATTGCTGCTGTCAAACTGGAGGGGACCTTAGGAAGGCAAATCCCAAACCTGTGATGAGCGATGTATGGGTAAAAACAGAGAAGCCTTGGGCAGCTCAGCTTTAACTCATGCTGGCAAAAATATACTCTGGAAAAAGGTGGTGTCATCCCTACTCATATGTTGTAACATAAGGTGCCCTTTCAAATCATAATACTGTTATAGAAACACCATAACAACATTCTAGAGCTTTCCACAATGAACCTCTGCCCCACGAACCTGACTTTATTGTAGCAGTCTCAATGTTACTGTTAATTGCTTCTTTTCCATTGACTGTTGCTTTGGTACAAAAGCAGTTGTTGATGTCTTTGTCTAAGTATCATGCAGATCAGGTTAATGGCATGTAAAGAAGCCCATTGAGAGCTGCCTAATGTTTGCTTGCACATATACTTTCTTTGATTTACAAAACTGTTTATTCTTTTTTCCTTAAACTGATGTGAACAATCTTAAATACATGGAGAATGGCTTATAATTTTAATTTTAACCAGCTTGTTACTGACAACATCTAATCAAGGAGGCTCAGTTGAAAATACCTCACAAGAAGACTGAATTGAGTAATAAGATTCTAGGTTGATTCATTTGTTTAAAGAAAAATACAAAGTATGTATGCATAAATGTTGATTATATATCAAATATCTTTAAATGCACACAAATCAGCTCTAGGAAATAGCCAAGATATACCATAAGGGAGGATGAGAATCTGAGCCTTCGGAATTATCTTCTAAGGAAAGTAGAGAAATTCCCCATGATATTAAAATGGGAAAAAAAAAGAAAAAAATCTGACATACCTACGTAGAACACACATGCAGTGACAGACAGGTAAGTCAGAGATTCCTAAGATATCTGTGGATAGTTTCTGTCATTAACAACTTCAGACAGAAAAGCAACTTTGAAACTTGGAGTCCGGGGGTGTGTGATTCACCTGACTAAATACAGAGATCTCCATCTGTGCTCACTGTCTAGACTGCCATTCAGTCAGCAAAGAGAAAGCAGGCATTTCTAGGGCATGATTTGCCTTTTCCTAAAGTAGTCATCTGGGATATGTCAGGCAACTGCTTGGAGACAAAAGGCCAAAGATGACTTTGCAGTATGGAAATCTGTGAGCCAGAAAATTTTGCTCTGTAATTCAAACTCAGTTCTAAAACCCAAGGTTTTTCCATACCTACTTTGAAAACTGTAAAACATGAGGCTTCAGAACCGCAAGCTAACTGAAATCCCTGGCTGAGAACTTCATCAGAGAGTAGATGCTTCCTGCACATTGGCTACGATGGGAGCCATGGTGTAGCTGGCCCATCTCTCATACCATTTTGAAAAACCTCCTCCTGCAGGATAATTTGCTCTTCAGTGACCACTTTGCAGCTGATTTTCAGTCATTCCTTTCCACTGAAAGTGTTATCCCAGCAGCTATAAATGAGCCTGTCAAAATCAGCCAGAGGAGGGCACCTTTGAGCTATGGGAGACCTCCCGGCCAGTGGGGCCGAAGGTGCTGCTCGTCCCATTAGTTGTATTTGGTGGACATTTCCTTAAAATCCTCCAGCGGTAGGCTTGTTCAGTGTCTGTCTGCTGGCACAAACGATGGCGGGCTCCTTTCCCTTTCAGACCTTTCATTTTGTTGGCTTGCCAGTTGTGGTTACATCTCTTGGGAGGTGACAAGAGCCAGTGCTTTGTCTATGGAGGATGATGGATCTGTGCTGCAGAGTTTGGGTGTGGATGAAGGTGCTGGTGCCTCATTTCCAGGCTCTGGGTGCTGGGAGCTTGTTTTGCAGGAGGTGATTGGGCTAGCTGTTGCCCTGGGGTTCTTTGGTGCTAGTGAGCTAAACAGGGGACAAGCTTGAGGGCTGCCACACAACTAACTGCTTCAGTGTTAGCACCCAGGTGGCAAGCTTATGGCCTGGTTCAGTTTCACTCTGCTAGATGATGTCTGTATCTAGAGATAGCATGACCAAAGGCTGTTTTCAATAGGCAGTATTGTCAAGACGCACTCTTTTGTAAGGAAGAACATTTATCTCTGCAGACATCGGTGGTGCTGTGTCACTCAGCATCAGTATCAGAAAGCAGCTCCTGACATTTATAGATTAGCAATATGGAGGTTGCCTTGATAGCCATTAACTTCTGTTGGTTTGGAAGCATGAGCCCTGTCACGTCAAGTGCTTGACTACATCTGGGACACTCTTCCGTTGAAAAGGTCAGGCCACTGGATTGCATAGCAGCGGAGTTGGAGATTTGCTTAGCAGCCGTTCCTGCAGAGATGTATTTTCAGGGAAAGTATTTAAAACATTAGCAGCAGGGGGTGGAAATAGCAGGGAAAGTAAAATTCATATGTATTGTACATATGTTTGCTTTAAAGAGTGGGTGACCCCTGCTGAGTTTCTTGGCACTGAAAGCCAGGCCAATGAGGACATCACCAGATGGGTTCATTACCAAGGCATTTTCATTATTACCCCTCAGGGCCAGCCCCTCGTTGTCCTCCTGGTTGGAGCATGGGAAGGAACACTCTGTTCTGAATCCAGGGAGGTATGAGAACACAGGCAGAAGTGCTTGTTCCTGGGACAAAAAAAGCCATGGTGACTGATTATGCTGTGCAAGTTCATATAAGAAGCTGAAGGCCAGTTTGCTGGTCCCCCTCTCCCAGCCTTTATACTTAAGTACACACAAGTTCAAATGCACTATTAAGATCCCCTAAGCGCCAGTGGAAATTTGGTTCATCTCAGATGATGCTCCCCTGGCATGACCTTATCAGTATGTTAATTCCAGAGGAGCTTACTGGAACTTGTACGAAGAAAACACAAGCAGACAGAACATAAGCAAACCGAATAAATCTTGGTTAATCCAACCCAAAGGAATTCCCTACTGAAAATGGACTAATGCCTTGAATTTGTTCTGACTTATCTTGCAATATTAGTTCTCTGAAAGCGTCAAAATTACAATTTTCAACACTCCTTTAAAAACTACATTTGCAGAAACAAAGACATCAAGTTAAACCGATAGCACTTTAGTTCTTTCCCAGAGAATTGTTATGCATTATGCAGGCTGTTATCTTTCCCATATGTTGTTGGTTGCAAGTAAGCGCATCAGCATAAGGCTTTGCCTCCCTTGATCAGGCTATAAAGGCTACACTGGTGCAAAAGACTGGTTTCTCAGCTAGTGTTGCCCTCACTTTTTCCCTCTAAGTGTGAGGATTCGACCCTGGGTTTGTGGAGTAATTGCTTTAAAATTGGGGTGGATGAAAGTCCATAGATGCGTTGATGACCTGTTAATGATTTTGAGTTAGGATTTAGTGGAGCAGGTAACCTCTTTCTACTTCAGTCAACCTCAGCCACTGTGGAGAACTTGTGTGCTAGACTCGAAAGTGTGCAGGGTGGAATTTCTATCACCTCTTTCCCAATCACCATTGTTTATGCATGAAGCCACCTGTCTTCTTGGTACCTTGCCATGGTAAAAAGTAGTTTCTTTCTGTGTTCTCAAGGGAAGGAGAAGACTCATAAAAAAAAACAAAAAAAGAAGGAAGGCATTTTAACATTTATGAAGAAAAAGCAAATGCATATTGCAACAGGCCTGGAAGGGTCAGAATGGACTGAATGTTCCTAAACCTTTATGGTAATTTGCTCCAGTAATTTCCATCATAATTAAGAAGCTGATATCGAAGCGGTTATTGCCATGAGTCAGGCTTGCAAGATCTGCTTCTATAGCACACATAGCTGCAGGCTGCCCATAGTCAACATTTAAATGCTATTAATTTAGAAACAGTTACTAGATATATGTCTGTGAAATGCAAGGTTTAGAGCAATACAGATATGCAAGGCTGATAATAAACCCCAGCTGTGTGGAAATGAGGAAGTTTTATGCAAGCTTTAGGTCTGTGCATCCACCTTTGCCCTCAGGAATATGTCAGAGTAATCTTGAGAGATTTTTTTTTAGGATGCTGTGTCGTGGCTGTTTCCCCTCCTGCTGTTTCTGCCTTTCCTATGATGTCGATGTGAGGGAGAAAATCAGTGTTCAGCTTGGTGAAGGCAGATGTAGCAAAGGTCAACTCTTTGTTGTGCTTGTTATCTGTCCAAACCAGTGTTGCTATCTCCTGCCCGTGTTGACTTCCATGAGGGCTGTTGGATATTGAGTGCTTCTGAAAATGAAGCTGTCTTACTGAGGTGCCAAAACAGGGACACAGATTTTGCATGTTTTCCCTTTGAGTATCCTGGAGCTGTTATTAGACAGATGGTTGATACAAACAGATTTCAGCCCTGGAATTGTTCATGAGTTATCCCCTTGAAAATTTGCTAGTCATTGTTTCTGCTCCAAGAAACAACTGAAAAATGGGGAATCTGGTTCAACTGTCTGCTCCCTTCCTGACTCACTGATCATGTTACTGATAAGAAGGATGGCAATTACCCTGTGAAACACTCATTAGAGCGAATGTTCATGAACAGCAGGATAATGGTTCTACGATTCTATAACAGGGAGCACATGTCTGGAATTTGGATGGTGTTCCGTATGTGCAACACTGGATCATCCTTCTCTGCAAGACACTGCTTTGATTCTTCCTCCCTGGGACAGGTGTTTGCCAGATTTGTTGTGTGATGTGCACCAAGGGGAGCAGTGACTCTCCTTTTTTTCCAGAAAAGACCAGGAAAAGACTGAATGAGCGGCATTGTGCTGATGCCTTCCAAAGCAAGTGGATATGTTTCACCAATCCTGCTAGCATGTAAGGGTCTGGTTTTCTGCTAAGTCATTTTAGATTCTCTTTGAAAATAATTTATCTTCTCAATTCACATTGAAAGAGGACAGAAAATGATTCAAGAAAAGGTCGTTCCTCTGCTTCTAATAATGAAGATCTGCGCTAGGTTTCTTTTGGAAAGCTATGGGAAGGTGCTATGTAGTCACTGTGTTAGATTTCTGGTGTAGAAATGTCCTTTGAGGTGAAATGTCTGTGATGGATGTTCCTGTGGCTACTGTAAAGGAACTGTGTAAGACCTATTCTATTTTAGGTCTCTGAGCATAAAATGAACAGGAGAAGTCTGTGGTGCTTTTTTGCCTTGCATGCTATAGAAACATGTAGTACATGCAGTGTGGTTTGAATTCCTGTATCAACAAAATCTACATTGCAAACAGTTTTAGGTGGGCAGTTTCTGCAGTCATGTCAGACTTGGCACCACTGGATCATTTCAGTACCAGCCAGATACTGTGGGAAAGAGGTAGTTCTGGTTATGAGATGGATCACATTTAAAAAGAAACTTTAATAGTAATACTGTGGTACGTTTCGTATGAATCTGTGTGTGAGATTGCTTTGCTAGGTTGTCTCTTGGGTCCTCTTCTTTGGCCAGCTACAGCAGTTGGTTCTGCTTTCCTCTGGCAGCTTGTGCTGTGAATGTGGAAGCTCTGTGGATGCTTTTTGAATCATATCCCTGATGAACATTGTAATATGTACCCTAAAAGATAACAAAATCTATCCCTACATCCAATGTGAATGAAGCATGCAACAGCACTCCTGCCCTGGACACAGCATATGTTGATGTAAATAGTACTCCTGCACTTCAGCATTTGCAACCCCAGCACGTGCTGCCTGTGAGTGTTCCCTGCAGCACATTCATCCTTCACAGCACAGAAAATCTCAAATATCTCTTTGGATGGCTGGGGAAGAGCACAGAACTGTAATCATTTGCTCTGAGAGTGAATGCAAGATGTTATAAAAAACTTTTGCAATATGACTCAGGAGCAAGAATTACTACGTGCTGAATAGTAGGAATACTAAAGCTTCCATACCCGAGGGTTTTTTTCTATTTTATGGCTTACCAAAAGCCAAGGTTGACCTATTAGCCTGCATTATGGCGAAGGAAACAGCCATAGAATTGTACAGCAATACAGTTTAAAATTAGTCTTGAAGCTGAGCCCAAGCAAAAGTTGACAATACAATCTGAATTAGTATTGACTACATAGTGGGAAGGAATAACCTGAGAGCACTTGCTTTCACAGTTCTAGTTTGGTTCGTAGGAATTTGAATGAACTATAAATCCCAAATTTCCCTTCCTTTGGGTACAGAAACTCTAAGCAAAAATAAAATGTCCAAATAATTGAGAAAGTCTTTCGTGCAGAATCTCAGGTGATTCACAGCCGGACCTGCGCTGCTGATAAATGTTTCAGATTTTTTCTTACGTGATCTGAAAATTCTGAAGAAAAAGGTCTTGGTTTTGAGTTAAGCAAGGAGGATAAAAAAGACCCCAAACTAACTGCAGAATTGAAATGACTTCAGGTCAAACAAAAGATGGCTTTTAATCCACATATTGTACTTTGCTCAAACTTCAGAATAGTTCAAGAACATAGTGAAAGATTTTTTTTAAATCACAAATATGGGTGATATAGAAAATCAAATACTTTTTTTCTGGTGTTTGTTTGTTTGGTTTTTTTTCCTTGCTGTTCCCCCTTCACCTCTTTTTTGGGATGTATGTTTTCCAATGGAAACAATTCGTTAAAATCAATATACACCCACCCAACCTACCACTGCCTGTTTTGTTTTCCTTCAACCAAGGGATTCTGTCCAGTTCTGGCTCCAAACTTCTCCCACAGGCAGTGACAGAGGCCCTCGCCATTGTGGGCTGATGCTGGGCAGCTCTGAGAAGAGCACTTTGTTACCCTGGCACTAAGGGCTGAATAATCCCACTTGACACATAAATGAAGACTGTGGAGAGCTGTTGGGAGTTAGAGGAATGTCCCCCAGAAATGTCTGGTTTGGGCAGGGCTGTATGGGGTGACTCGGGAGCCACTGTAGCGACAGGAGTTCTGGCTTACAGGAACTGCTATGGAACAAAAAGTTCCCTCTGTCCCTGGCGTGGATTGGGATATAGCTGGGTGGTGAGCTACTGACCCAGTACAGGATGTCTGTGGGATGTGAGGGGGATTTTTTGGACAAGAACTTGGTGAAATTCTGGGGGAAAAAGTTCTGCAAACAACTGTATTTAATCTCGGTTTCTGCTCAGATGTGGATGTTCGTGGTTTGCATAGTTTGTTCAAGAAGGGGTCAGTTGTGTAACTCCATTGTGACGGACACTGGAGGTTTCTTACTCCTTTACGTACAAGAAGACTTGAACAAGGTAAAATAGCTCTCTGCTGCAGTGGAAGTGAACTCTGAGCACTGGCTAGCCTCAGCCTTTGGTAGGTTCAATAATAATAAATATGTGTATTTTATGCTCCAGTAATAACGCAGTTAGAGGCACTTTGAAAGGAGATAGTGCTTTATCTTTTTGTTGAAAAGTTGTCCAAAATGCAGAAACTAAGAGAAGAGGGAAGAACAAATTCTGTGGAGCTCACATCATTAATAATGTCTGGACTGAGAAAACAGGCCTTGATTCAATAGGTTCTGATTCTCCTTTATACCATTTATGGGGGGCACTTGAGAAATACAACTAAGGAGTTGTATGCGCACAAAATTTTAGTTCCTTTTTTTTTTCCCCTTATCTTGCCACAACAGTGAGGTCTAACTACCTTGTGGCTAATTTCATTGCAAAAAACTCAGCTTGCAGTATTGAGGGCTACCCCCATCTATAAGGTCCCAACCTGGACACACTATTTATGCATTAGTCTTGTGGTTTTATATTCTAAAATCTGGCTTTTCCATGTGTACCTATCTCCAAAAAGTTCATCCCTGGAGGAGGATCCAACTTACCCCAAACCTGTGAGTATTAGCAGCAGAGCTTCACTCTCCTGAACTGGGTCCAGAGGTACCAGTACTGAATGTGATTTATTAAAAAAATAACATTAAACTAACATTAAATACTATAACATTTATAGTCGTATAAATAATTATATAGTATAAGGAGAAGTGTGAGACTAGGTCTGGGTGAGAATTTGTAGTAGTCGTTGTTGAAAACGTGGGGCTAAGAAATGTGCCAAGAAGCATCTGGAGGGTAGTGGGATATTCAAAGTGACTATTAAGACACATTTATACTATATCTGTAAGAATCATAGAATAGTTAGGGTTGGAAAGGACCTTAAGATCATCCAGTTCCAACCCCCTGCCATGGGCAGGGACACCTCACACTAAACCATGTCACCCAAGGCTCTGTCCAAAGTGGCCTTGAACACCATCAGGGACGGAGCATTCACAACGTGCCTGGACAACCCATTCCAGTGCCTCACCACCCTTACAGTAAAGAACTTCTTCCTTATATCCAATCTAAACTTCCTCTGTTCAAGTTTGAACCCATTACCCCTTGTCCTGTCACTACAGTCCTTAATGAAGAGTCCCTCCCCAGCATCCTTATAGGCTCCCTTCAGACACTGGAAGGCTGCTATGAGGTCTCCACACAGCCTTCTCTTCTCCAGGCTGAACAGCCCCAAGAACCAAGAGAACTATGATTTAGATACATATTCTCTGGGTTTTTTTACTAGAATGGTAGGTAAAGGAGCTCTGACCTCTGAACTGATCAAACCTGTATTTTTCCCTCTAAAGGCTGGTATGACAGACTTGTCGTGAGACCTGTTGGCTTCCTTAATAAGGCTGAGTTAGAGAAAGACCAGCCACTTCTGGCACACAAAAAGAAAGGCAAGTGGAAAAGGACCCAGGCACAGCAGAGAAGATGAAAGCAGTAAGGAGATGGGACTGGGTAGCATGAGGGTCGTAGGAAACAGAGAATAGAGGAGGACAGAAACCAGTGAAGGGTTATAGGTTAAGTACTCTCTTTCACTTAAAAACCAACCAAACAAAAGGCTTTGAGTTGGGCTAGCTACATCTGCAGGCTCCAGAGATCTGTAGTCTAGTAGGTGACTCCGGAAGAAGACATATTACTTGCTTTACTTGGAATGGAGGGGAGATAGATGATGAGAGAGAAAAATCCATACAGTGTGATTAAAAAAAAGCCCTTGGCATGGAAGAGCCATGCTGGGAAAAATGTGAACAACTCATAAGGATGTTGCTGTTATTTGTTCCAGTACTTAATATTCTAGACAAAAAGGGCCGTTCTCTGTATTTCTTTCTGTGACCTTATTGTGTATTTGGATATATTTGCTGGTGACCTGGAGTTTTGGATGGACATTGGCTGGAAAATTTTTCTTTACAGAGATTGTTTTCCTGTTTCATAATAGGAGAAATTTAACCCTTCTAAGAAAGGACAACTGGGGCCTTATTTCTGTGATGATGCCAATAATAACAATTACTATTTTCTTGTCCAAACATTCTTTCAACACAAACCACATTTTGTACAAAATATATTTTTTTTCCTAAAAATATTTAAATTCTATTCAAAATGCAGTGGGAGTTTTGACACTGGTTTAATGGTTGTGGTATCAGGCCCTTGAAGGGGAAAAAGGCAATATGCTCTCCTTTGATCTTCTATTCATTTTCTTGCTCTTGTTATCTTCATTTCAGTGAGTCTTCTCTGTGTGAGGATGAAGTTGCTGTCCTCACCACAGAACCTCTGGCCTGAGATTCTGGCCTTCTCTTGTTTTGATACATGTGAGTGCAACTTCTTGGCACAAGTATTTGAAACAACTTTCTCTGTGCTGGTGGTATGGCCTCGGGGGACACTTCAGGTTCATAGGAAGGAGGACAGAATTCTGGAGATGAGAAAGAACCTTAGATGTAATTTTTGCCTTAAGGATATATCTGTAAGTTTCTGCAGGATGTGAAGGGAGATGGGGCTGAAAAAGTACGTGTTTAAAATTCAAAAGATCAGTGGGCTCTTCACTGCTGAAATTCCATAATCTGTATGACCTGATGGGGCTTCAGTTATAATGCTGTGACTGAGATACCTAACATCTTCCATTTATGTGGTTTCCCCTCTGCAAAGATATATGGTGAGTTTCCTTGACATGCTAATATAGCACAAGGTCTGTTGCTGTTCAGTACAGATCAGCAGAGATCTTAGAAAGAGTTATATCAGTATGGCCAAAAGAGATAACAACCAATGAGTTTTCCTACTCGTGTCACAAGGAAACAGTGATATATCTTGCAGCCAGCCAGATGCTGGCTGAACAAACAAACTTCACAATATTGCACTCTTGAGCTGGTGTACAACAAAGGGAGAAAGTGCCAGGACTGGGGGACCATCCTTGGAAAGGCCTTGGCCTTTCCCAGGAATTCTTCCTCATGTGCATCACAGTCAATTCCAAGTGCTGCAGTAAGAAAGAATCATGCCTCAGACCTTTCCATATCCTATAGGAAAGAGCTAGTTCCATGAACCACATCCATATGTTGTCAGAGCTGGCTAATCCCCCATGTAGTCAAAACTGCAAGCTGAATAACTGAAACCTTGCATCAGATCTGGAAAACAAACTGTTCTGTTTCATACCCCGTCACCATCCCCAGTACGAATAGCAGGGATAACACTTCAGCTGGCAGCATTGGCCATGAGGTTTAACAGAATGCAGCTTATTCTTCCATGACTCTCAGTCCTGGAGTGCTGACAGCAAGAGACTAGAAGTGGGCCAAGGAAATTGATGCTGGATGTGAGTCAGGTACAAGGCTGAATTCAGCTTGGATTTAGTATTATTGAAATACCACAGGTGGTTTCTGTTAGGATTTGGCCTCATATTGCAAGACTGAAGTCAGGTCAGCTGTTCAGTGAGATCCAGCATTGAATTCTCATGAGCATGGTGAGCTGAGTGAGATTTCAGTCACACCTGAAGCAAAAAATTGTCCCTTTCCTGTTTGGATGTGAACCTGGGACCAGAAATCACAGGGGCAGGTGTGAAGTGTACATAGACATAAGAGTAGGCTTGGGTGTACAAACATTTTAGTTTTCTTTAGCTTAAATGGGATTTGTACCAATGAGCTATAACTCGGGGCTGACATTTGGTCCTGTGAGTGGAGGTTGACCCTTTAGCTTGTTAATCCAAGCGTGGTTGTTTTATCAACTTCCAGTTGGTCACAGAGGAACCTCAGGGTTTCAGAAAAGCCGTGAGAATGTTTGAGACTGTAAGTGAGAAACCGCAGCAGCTCATCAGCTCGTAAGTTATGTCCATAAATGCATTGAGGCTAAGCCATGTTGGGAGCACTCCGCAGCCTACCGGGGATGGGTGCTGAGACACCTTTTATGCAGTTGGCTCTGGTTTTATCCCATGCTTTTTGGACCTTGCACTGCTTGCGACTGTTCTGACAGATACAGGTGTTATAAAAGACCCACTGGTATAAAGCAAGGGACTTCCCAAGATATTCAGTTTGCTATGTGTTGCTCAGGATTGGCTTTTTGCTAACCTGGTTTGCTTAGAAATGCTCTGGAGAAGTGCCAGAGACTGGAGCAAGATGGAATTATATCCACAGTGAGGTATGAGCAGGAAATGGTCATGCTCCCATACTTCCAATATTATCCCACAAAGCAAGGATGATTTCTATGCTTTCCAAGACAAGGCATATAAAAGGAGAAAAATGTGTCTGTGCTGGGACAAACTGATCAGCTAGGAGTCCAGAGAAAGCCACTGATGTGAGGCTAGAGGCAACATGACACACTTTGATGCCATAAGGCTCTGGAAAGTGAGTCATGTCATACTTGTCTTGTTTGTTGTGGAGTAACATTACTCCCTTTTTTCCCTATTTTATAGGTATAGACAGGCACCTCCTTATGATTGCTTTCACGTATACTTTTGAAGTGCTGAAGAGACAGCAAGAGTTGGAATTGGCTGCCTTTTGCATAGATGTATGTATTAGAGTGGCAACACTTTTCATTTCCTAGCCCCCATAGTGAGCAGTCCTCCTTTAAATGACACAGAGACTGTAAAATGCAAGCAACAAAGCTCTTAAGCGAGGAAGTAGGAATTACCAAGTGCCATATAGCACACACTGGACTTAAAGATGGAAGAAATTAAATATTTCCTTGTCTATTTGGACTCCAGAGGAATTTGTACTGGCTGCAGGGGCAACGGATAGCACCAGCCACATCCTTGATTTTATAGGCTCAGAATTAGTAGGACCCTCCTCAGGGTCATACTTCATCTCTGCTGTGTTATTGGCCTACTCTGTCACTGGTGATTTGATCCAGTTTGGTCATTAATTAGCAAGTTTACCAGCTCATTTGCAAGTGAATCCATGATTTAATAATTGTACTCTGTTATTCTTCATTAATTTGACAGCAGAAAAAGTGACAGATATTTCAGGGAGAAGCTGTCTGGTTTATTAATTTCTAATCAATAAGCAGCATAGCGGTCTGGGTTTTATTCTTTTGAGTTTCAGCAGTGCCTGTCTCCAAGGGACAGAGATTTTGAGCTAGTTGACTCTGTTTCTAAAAGAAGACTTTTCTCCTTCACGCTAGTTTGATTTTAAATATTCAGCCTGCCCTTTTCCCCCTCCTCCCCGTGCACAGAGGATTTGGAGGAGTCTGAATCTCAGCGTCTGGTTTTTGCTATTCGTAGGCAGTAAAATGATAAAATATGGCTTCCAAAATACACAAGGTGTGCAAGAGCTGATTTTTACCAAAAGGCTGGTTTTTGCAGAGTCATTTTTTGTTTCTAGCTACATACTATCAAAGCCTGAGGGATCGGTAACACAAATTTGTGGAGCCAGAGGGTTGGTTTTGGTTTGGTTTTGGGGCTTTTTTAATCCCCTTGAATTTCACCAGCGTTTCTGAGTTTGAATCATAAACAAATAGAGTTTCTATTAAACAAAAAAGAGAAGTACAAATCCCTATTCTCCAGCCCTGGGGTTTACCCAGGTATGCGGCAATATCATTTTATCACTGAAACATCCATTGTATTAGAAAGCCCTGTTTGCACGAGCTTAAGCCCCCGGCTGTCAGATAGAGCTGTTTCAATTTCCCTCGGTCATTCCTGCTACGGATTGTATATTCAAGGGAAAATCCTCCCCGCAATACTGGACATGCCACACTCTAGGCCGACTGACGTTTATTAACTAATACGAAGTTGCAAATGATGTACCAACACAACTAAACAAAAGAGCTCAGTGTTGAGCCTAAATCAAGGTCCTAAATCATAAACCGTGGTGTGACAAACTGCACGATGTTTGCCAGTACTTTTAAAATGGGGCTTTCTTGCCAGGCTGAGAATCCATAGAGCCTGGCCAAAGAAAACAATGGGAGGGAGCCAGGGTTCTCCCAAGCCTTGGCATGAAATCCACAATAGTAGCTTTGGCTGAGGTCCATGGACTCGAGCACATGCTCCATAAGGTCACTTCGGAACACCATAATTACTTGGTATTTACTTCAGTGCATTTTGCAGACAAAAATAATAATAATAATTAAAAAAAAACAACCAAGTGCCACCAACACAGCTTAGGGACTCTGTTAGGATGCCTGACCTTTGCTGTCTTGGATTGCCCTATTCTGGTACTGCCTGATGGAGTGGGGAAGCGTGGTCCAAACAGCTAAATAATAGTGATGATAAATAATGCAGCACACTTGGGGAGTGAGAGTGGACTTTATGTTCTGGCTTGTCCTCAGACTTGTCAGCAGTGTTTGTTATGGCCATTTAGTCGCTGTTTACTGACCACTGGGGATTGAATTTGGGGGTCACTGCTGAGTTCACCTAAGGCAACCCTTTGCTTTTTCAAATATCTTCTTCTCTGCATCCTCTCCTTACTTGCATCCTGCTGGATATGTCAAGATCTGAGCAGGTAGTTTGGACTGGAAAACAGCCCCAAATCCAAAGTCTGGCTCTGAACAACTCAGAGCGGTACAGGGGGACTGAAAAGAAAAGTTTATTCTGAATTTCAGAGCCTGGATTGGATGGTGCAAAATCCCCCTCTCATTCAACATATTTGGTCCCAAAGCTCATGATTCAGGAGGTTTGCTAGCGGGACCCTATAATGACCCTTACCCCTAGAAATGATCCTTTCAGCACTGGGGAAAGAATAGAGCTAAAGAACCTTGTCCTGCCCAGGGCTGTCTCTGCCCTTAAGCATGAAGTCTCCATGACTCAGCCTCAACTCACTGACACTCAGTCTTTACTATTTAAATTTAAAGACAAGAAAAGAAACCACATTCGATTATTCAGCATTCTTCTTTTACATTTTTATTGCTATTTGCAAAACTCCTCTGAAGGCCAGAGGAAACCTTTCTGCTTGACAAAGTTAATATTTTAGCACTTCATAGTGTCTTTAGACAAAAATGTCCAACATGCATATGTGTATTGGCAGCTCTGCTTGTGGCCTCTGCTCTGCCTTTGGCCTTGAGAATCAAAAGAATGAAAGAAAAAAAGAAATACCAGCTTAAACTGGGTCAGCACTGTTGCCTTTATTTTTGTTGATAGCTCCATTTGGGATTTATGCATTGTTAGAGGAGAAGTAGGGAAAAACATATGCCCAAAGCACATGTCCTTGAAAAGCAATGTCACATCTTAATTTTCTTGGGCTGGCGGTGCATGCATTCCACACTTTCTGTGATGTAGAACTAATGAAGGTGGAAGTGCAAGAAAACCTATAATCAAATCCAGTACATACCAGGCATAGCACACCAAGAAACGCACCAGTCTGAAATCTCATGGTGTTGGAAGGAAAATCCAGGCCATGCAACCATGACAGCCCAGTATTTCTAGCTGGTGATTTTTTAGATGTGTTTTTCTGCATCCACAGAAAAACAAAACCAAGGAAAAGTGCTTCCTGGCATCGCTTTGTGTCAAATACTTGTAACCGGTGATATTCGGAGAGTGGCTCAAATACGCAGAAGAGCAGTTGTTAGGAAAGACTAAAGGCGTGAATTGAACATTTTCTTCTGGTCATTCAGGATCTGTTTCCCTGTGTCTTAATCCCCTGTGTACATCGCAGGAGCTCTGCACACATAAACTGTGTACTGCTGATACCATGGTGATGATTAGTAACCCCCAAAGAGACCAGCCTTTTTGGCCAGGACACTATGTGAGCCCAGACTGAGGGGGGCTTGCTCCGGTGCACAGCCTGATCAGCTCTGCCTCCTGGTGCCAGCGCTCTCCTATCTGCCTTTTTCCACCTGTTTTCTTTTGGTTTAGGGCAAGAGTATTTCCCGGGAGAAGTGGGTTGAGGTTTTTCACAGATTTGTGTGCACACAGTGATTTGCACAATGAGATCCTGGTATCTGAGAGGGGTTTCTGTAGTAGTGCCTATAGCAGCAGGGGTAGAAATAATAGTAGCAGTAGTAATAATAACCTAAACCGCCAGCTGGTGGGAGAGGAAGCAGAAATGCGATGCGGCTTTCCAGGTGTCACATAACAGTACAGCGTCAGAGTCTTGAAAATGAAATCCCCGTGTATCCTGCCTGCCAGTCCAGCGCTCTGGGCTGGAGAAGACAGCCCTGGCTGGTGACATCTCCTGATCTGGGCTGATTTACAGCCTGTGCACATTCAGGGAGAAAGAAATGAGTAATACAAATCATTCTTCATAACTGTGGATTTCCATTTTTGCTGCGTTATTTTAAACCCTAATCTTAAAAACCTGCTAACTTTCAATCCTGTTAAACCTAACCCTGTAAATCCTGTTATCTTTTACCCTATACTATTGTAACTTAGCCAGTGTCTTAGCTGCCATGTGTTCTGAGAAAGTGGCTGGTTGCTGAGGCATCAGGCCAGGAGCTCTGAGTTATTTTATTTACAAGTCCCCATTTTTATCAGAGACCACCTGAAAGTCACTTTGCTTTTGCATCTTTAGGTGCTCACATGTAAAATAGGAATCTCAACTTGTCTGACAAGTGTTAGATAAATGGACAGAAATTTGGGGATGCCCCACACTTCTTAGCTTGTGGTTTTTATTATCAGAATTTTTTAACCTTAGTGATTTCCAAATGCCGTCCATCACATATGACTGATCCCTGCCAGCCATCTGGAACCTGCTCTGGGTTACTTTGTGGCTGAATGGTTCAGTTGTCACTAGGAAGTTGTTTGTCCTTGTGCACAGTGGTCCCCTACCCTCTTCTCCGAAAATGGGCTGACAGAGCAGTGCTGCATGATTGTCAATCCATCCTCTGAAGACTTTACTCCTTCAAAGTAAAAGCGAAATGCTCACCTTATATGGTCTCCTCTCACTGTGCTATGCCGTAGTTTGTGATGTGCTGGGTTCCCGCTCCCTTCTTCTCAAGCATGCTTGGTGAGCTGCTGTAGAGATGGATGTTTCTTCATCTTCCCACTGTCTCAGTCTTGAAGGGAGTCACTGTGGGAAATGTCACAGTACTGTGTTGTTATCATTTTGCAAGAATGCTGAAGTTAACTCATGGTCAGTGTCAGCCTTGGCAGGGCCAGGATCATATCCATTGTACTGTCTTGGACTGGAGGAGAACCTCTACAGTTTCCAGTTATTCACCTATGACTAACCCAGTGAGTGAATCCATGTTTACACAGGGAAAAGCATGGAAGTGGTTAATCTGAGCTGGCTGGGCAGGGGCCTCTCTGCCTGTCAGCTTTACATCCCTCCCAGATGTGACACCTGATAGGGAAGCCGCTGGTGGGAACTGACAGAAGGATACAGAGGAGGCAGATAAGGAATAGCATGAAATTGTCTTTTGGTTCCCTGTGAGTGCAAGGGAAGAAACCAGCAGGTGTTTTCAAGGGGGAAATGTCTTGAACTGAACAGCAGAAACCCAATTCTCATCTCTCAGGGTCGACTTCCTAAGCCTCTTGTGAACCTAACTTCTTGGCTCTGGCCGGCAGCTCAGTGCGGTTGTTGAGTAGATTCAGATATCTGCACATCTGTAAATAATGAACGATAGCAATTACATGTACTTTCTGAAAGACAAAGCAGTACATTGAATACTGCTGGGAGCGAGCAAAGCCCAGGAGGACCAGGCTTAGGGCTGCTGATTTGAGCCATCCCGTCTATTAACAGGGGGGCACAGTTGTCATGGTGGACTTGTCTGAAACCTAGTGCTTCCAGCCTTCATGGTTCCTTTTATTTCTGCCTCTCCTGTTGTTCTCACTTGGGCAAAGTAAGGGTTGACTAATGTTGGAAGGATTTGCCTTTCCATTCCCTCCTTCCTTCTTTTGGCTTTCTTTTCAGAGCTCCTTTCTTTAAAAAATACATGCAGCAGATTTGATTCACAGACCTGCAGAATGTAGATGGGGAAACTGAGGCACAGGGAAAGGTACAGTACTGAATGGTGGCACAGTGTCGGTGTGGGAGTGAGCTGCAGAATCAGGCAGAAAGCCAGTCTCTCCTGATTCCTCATCCTGTGCTCAAGCATTAGAGATCGATGCCATTTCATTTCTGGCAAAATTAATAAATCCGTGCATGTGTCATCCCTGGCACATTTCATACTCATTTTCAGCTTGTGAAGAGCCACAGATAGCCTTCTGCAGCACAGTGGATTACAGAGTCTGGCTTACCTTTTGCACATTTGGATCCCCTGTGCTTGCCCATCCCAGGACCTGTTTGTATTGTACGTTTAAACCCAACAGCGGGGAGTAAGTTCTGGTGCAATGAGTTCATACATGGAACCATGCCAAAGCTTAATGAGCAATCAGAAAGGTGAAGGAACATTCAACATGCTTATTTGTCGCTGCTGCTGCTCCCAGGGGCGTCCTTTAACCCTCTGAGTTCAACGCTATATTATGCAAGTTTTGTTTTTGTGCTTAGTGGAGTGTGTAATTGGCCCTTGGGTGACTTGAAGAACTCTGAATGTTCAAAGACCATTTGAGGAGCCAGGGGGGTGGAGGGGAAAACCCAAGCAGATAAGTGACCTATTTAGGCAAAGTTCACATTGATTTCACTTTCTGTTTGGTTTGCATAACTGCTGCTATTAGGGGCACCTCTTCCTTCTGCACCGAACTCCAGAACTGAAGGCAGGAGGTTATTTTACTTCTTGGTTGTTACGTGGCGGAGCCTTCTAGGCACTGAGCCTGATGCACCTGGAGTTAGGTTCCAGCTAAAATAAGCTAATAAGTGAAAATAATTGGCTTTTTTACCTCCAGCCAAAGTTCCCTAGTTCCTCATCCAGTATTCCCAAATATTAAGTGACAAATCCAGAAGAGAGTTTGCTTGGGACTATCTAAAAGGATAAAAGTTCTGTTATTAATATGCATATATAGAGATGTATATGAAAATCATGATGAGAGTGTTGGCATGTACTGCTCTTGCCCTGCCTTGTCCTGCCAGCAGGCAGCAGACAGCCAACCTATCTCCCAAGGGGAGTTCCCAGGGAGATTAGGGAGGTTAATTCTCAGTTCCTGGGTTGCACAGGCACTTGGAAGGCAGTGATGTTAGCCATGTAGGCAAAAAAATGCAGGAGAGAGGCCTGATCTATGCATCTGGACACTTAGAAATGTGGGCCATACAAAAATGGCAGGTTGGAGAAAACAGAGGATGTGCTGACTTGGAGATTTGGCCCTAGATCAGGAACATTGCTGATGGCAGGATGGAAGCTCCTGCTAGAGAAAAATGCAGCTGTGGTTAAGGTGATTCTTGAGTGCAGTCTTTGTCCAGGCAATTTAAAAAGAAACATGTAAACTTACACCTGCAAGAAGCGCATTCGTGTGGGTCTGAGTCAAACCCCATGGAAGTCGGGAGGAATCTTTCCACTGACTTCAATGGGCTTTGAGTCCAGGTCCCCAGTGATTGGTTTGAAGTGACACATAGGCTATTTTTGTCTGTCAATTTTTTTCCTTTCTGTATTTTCCAAAGTACCAAAAGAGCAAGTAAAAACTTCATCTGTTTTGCTAAGAAAGAACTGAAGGTTGCATTATTCACTGGTATCCCAGGGCTGTCTGAAGAGATCATGAGCTGAGGCATGATCATAGGAGCAGAATTGAGAGGACTCTTTTTTTTCTTTTAATGGGATAAGTAATCTAAGCTATTTACATTCTTGTTCTACAGACTGAATGGAAAGGTCTCTGGAAGCGTTAAGAAATGCGGTGTTTACTTGCTTTAGTGCGTTACTGATTGCAGTAGGAGTATGAGATAATTTTGTTCTAAATTTGTAGAAACAACTAACAAATTCTGTAGTGATTTATGAAATAGGACACTGGCCAGAAGTAGTCAAACGCAATAGCTGGCTGTATAGCACTCACTGGGCCTTTTGGTTCTGTTTCCTTGAAGTTCCCTTTATCTTTTCTTCTTCACCCATATGTGGTGTTGGCTCTTCTGCAGCCATCAGGAGTATGGATCAGCAGAGGCCTCCAATTCTATGATTGAGACATTAAACATCAAATTCTTCTCTACTGCCTTGCTGCAGGAGTTTCAGAGGAGTTCAGTCATTCTTTCATGGATTGATGTAGTTCTAACGGATTTTACAGTTGAACAGCTAGAGATGGGTTGGTATACAGACTTTCCTGTTGATGTAAAAGGAATATATAAGAAAGCATTGACTGATGCATCTCTAGAGACACCATGTAAGAGCTTAAATTAGTCCTCTTTTTTAAGAGAAACTTGGATCTTAAGCACTAATTTTGTGTAATGACAGGCAAAAGGAAAAACTAACAGGCTTGCTTTCTTTAGAAATCCTTCAGTAGGCTTTAAAGAGGGGCCTTGCTAACAGCACCATGTACAAGGGCGGAAAGATGACCAAAGTGCTGATGAAAAATGTTTTAAATTCAGAGCAATGTGACAGATGAGTAAGTTGGGACTGGCAGCCTTTCCAACCAATATGTGAGGCTGTTTTCTCATGTCTAATTATTGGGAGTCCTCTTTCTCAGAGTCATGATGATCTGAATGACCAGTTAGAGACAGCAGCTCCCCTTGAATCTGGAGGGGTGTCTGTGACAGCTGCAACCCCTCTCTCTTGTTCCCGTCTTCTAACCCTGCTTCAGCTAATGTGTATCCATCTGCATGCAGATGTGGTGCTGGTGCCCGCAGTATGTGGATCCCTGGATCAGAGTACATCAGTGACAACTCTCTCACAGGATGGCAGGTCCCAAACCTTTCCTGCACATCCTACTTCCAGCAGAAGATTGACTTTTAGAGCCTGTAGCTGCACCCTTCTAATTCTTGCTAAATCATGTTCTTCCAACGTACAGTTTACACTTCCACAATGCTTTGCAACTCCGTCCACAAGATCTGTCTCTACATTGAATATATTTTGTCCTTTGATTAAAGCTTCTGCTGACAGCACGCTTGGCTAGGGACACACCAGCTCGCAGACCAGGGTATATGATGGCAAAAGCAGTGTGTTGTGCTCTGAAAGAGATATTATTACTGCTTGTGTTCCCAGTCACAAAGCTGCACTTCTGCTTGCTACTTCACAGATTCCAAAACCATAATTACTGGCTGCTGCCTCTGCTGTGAAATGCTTCATTAAGTCTTTAGAGTCATTAAGGATTTTCAGGAAATTTATGGGAGCTCAGGTCGTGTTGCCTGTTTGTTTATATAGCCCAGGATCTGCCAAAAATGTGGCCTGTAGAGTTTCTGTAGTGAAGCCTGCGCTTACCCACATCTGTTTTAAGAGACTGATGGAAACGGCCTGTATCATCTTATCTTGCCCTGTCTTTGCACGAGCTGTCGTAGGCAGTGGAGTGAGCCCCGTATCAAAGAGCAGAGAATGATTCCAGCAAAATTAAGTGAAGCTGTTGGATTTCTTGCTGGAGACAGTGACCTCTAAGAGCAGGCAAAGTCTGGACACTGGTGCTATAAGTTCAGCTATAAAGCTGCCATTGCTTGCAGAAGGAATAAAGACTGAGCTCAGAATGGGTAAGAAACCTGGGAGTTGGTAATCCAACCATGACACAAGTGTTTTTAGGGACTATTGTTTTCTCCTGCCTTGGATCTAAGGGAGCCTAAGGGAGTTTGGGGCTCACGTGGTTGTGTGGGTCACACAAGGTGCACCTTTATGTGGATTCCTGCCTGACTGAGGAGCATTAGTATTCAGCAGGATGGCTCAGAGAAGCAATCCCTTACCTAAATCCCATAATTTAATTAACCTGCTCCTCTTTTTTCTTTTTTAAGGCAAAGTTTACACTTTGGGCTTTGCAAATGCTCTGTTGTGTCACAAACGTGGCATCAAATGTGACTTGACCTGTTGTCACACAGACATGTCTGCCATGCTGAGCCAGCTTAGCAATGGAAGGCAACCTACCAAATATATTGTACTGTGATGATAGCATTTAGGGGCATGTTTGCAGTCCAGTTGTAAGGCAGGTGTTATTACAGATCTCAGA
The DNA here is from genome assembly GCA_009867235.2 of Psittacus erithacus. Classification (NCBI taxonomy): domain Eukaryota; kingdom Metazoa; phylum Chordata; class Aves; order Psittaciformes; family Psittacidae; genus Psittacus; species Psittacus erithacus. The sequence goes on from WYDI02023173.1 coordinate 26,977, forward strand.
GCTACCTTTTTACTCTGCTGTTAGAGATTTATATCTTTAAAGCTGGAATCAGGAGTCTAAACTGGCAACATTCAATGTAAAATAATTGTGTCTTGGTTTCTAGAGCATTCATTTATTACAGGATTAAAAGCACTCGTAATGAAGAAGGCCAGTTTCAGTTACAGTCTCTCTATAATCAAGTGTAGCACAGTCTGAAGATAGCTTTACAGCAACTGGCTCACTTCTTCTGACACCAGTCCGGTATGGTCTGTACTCATGTCAAAGTGCAGGGACTGAAGGCTATCTCTACAGAAAAGGCGTACTCCATTCTTTTGGAACAGAAAATCCCAGTGTTTCTGCAAGCAAGCCAGACTAGTGTGTCTGCATCTACACTGCTGCATGGCTTTGCAGCCAGACTGCGTTATTTGTTTCTGGGTGCTCTCTGGGATGGAGTCGTGGGCCTGCCCTCTGCTTGTAAGTGCCCTTAGGAGCATAGATAGCTGCTGCAGGCTGGTTCTCCAGCTGATAACCTGTGTCTCCCATTTGGACATGCAATGACAACACATGTACAGCATCAAACAGATGCAGTGGTCTGGGGTCTTTCCCAGTGCCGGGATTGCCTGCCAGGTCAACAGCCTGAGCTCATCTAGGTATGGAAATACTAGCATCTACCTCTGGATCTTGGTTCTGCCTCAAGGTGCTCCAGAAACTCCAAAGGTAAGTACAAGATTGGCACCTGTCCAGTAATACAGACACATTTTCCAGTATTCTTGTGTTAATGGTAATTATAGCCAGCCATGGCCCGGAGCCTATAAAGCTTTCCATCCTAATTTGTCTTTACAGATCAATAGGTGTGTAATGTAGTCTAGTAATGATACTAATTATTATCCATGAATTTCAAGGACGTAAAAACCCATGCCAGCACAGGATTACATAGCTCCTGACTTTCAGGCCTTTAACAGGCCACTAGTTTCTCTCTCTCACCAGTGTTAATCAGCACAGCTTTGCTGACACAATGGAAGTGTCTGCAAAAGCAAAGGCGGCTCTGCCTTGGCAGCGTGCCTGAAAGAGCTCCAGGCAGGGGAGGATGAGATATACCATACGCCTCCATTTCCTGATTTGCATTATATCAAGATATAGACAGATCTTTATTTTTTGATGTGAAAGCAGAATGAAAAACTAGGTTAAATCAGTCTTGAGGGATATTAAGCCAGTTCTCAGGAAGCCTATGCAATTATTATGCCTCATCCCAGCCTTCTTGATTGGGAACATGCCTTTAAGAACATGATCAGCCCCAGGAGATCTCCCCCGTAGCCTGGGAATTCCATCCTGTCTGCTGACGAGGAGGGAGGCTGGGCCACAGAAACTCTCCATTCAGAAGGGAAAGTTTTCCTTCCTTTTTTTTTCCCTCTCCTTTCCCTCTCTCACTTTTTTTTCTTTTTTTTTGGCAAATTATAAATGTGCACGTTGGATTCTTTTGTCAACCAAATCTAATGGGACTGGCCTGAGCTGAATGGCTGGTCTGTGTGATGCTCAGACTTGGTTTCTTTTCAGGTGCTCATTGCGTGTTTCCATGAGATGACGGTTAGCATCTGCCTTTGGGCTTAGAGCAGCTGTGGGCACTGAGATGTGTCCTTGGCTGGAGGGTGCTTGTGGGAGATGTAATTTCTCATGTTAGACTGGCTGTGGTTTGGATCTGGGGAGGTACCTCTTCAGCCCCTCTGTTACCACAGAGCTGTGAAAATAGTGTAGACTCAGCAGTGAGGGTTTTTTGCTCTTTTAAAAGGAGTGAAAGGCCTTCAAGGTTTGGCTTTCATGTCTGTTCTCTCTGTTCCCTGCAAAGAATGAAGTTCCTGGTTCAGATAGAATGAACCTGTTGTGGGGATGATGAGGGGAATAAAAAAGTGAATCAGATCTCAAGCAGTACCGCAATTTTCAAGGCCAACATACCTCTGATTTCCTTTGCTTCCTTGTGAAACTCCTGAGCTACCTGGTCCCAGGCTAGCTGGGGACCAGCTCCTGGAGTCTGAGGTTCTTTTCCATTTCGAGGACAGGTTCCCAGATGGAGCATTTTATTGATTTGATATTCTGATAAAATCCACCCAGATCTGAAATTCCAAGTGGAGAAAAATAATTCCAGCCACAACTGAAAGAATGTGAAACCTTCTAACTGGCAACTGCTGCACTGGGCTTTGCTCCCGTCTCCCCTGTCTGCCCTGCAGCCCCCAGCCCCAGGGAAACATGTGGTTCACACACACACACACACACGCAGCCTGTTCCGTTGGGAAATTTACAGTTTGCCTTTGGGAGTGACCATCCATTACAGTTCAGCGCAGCTGTTCACGTGAAGACAGCTTTAAACACTTCCAGAAATTGCTGGCACACATCTGTGGATGTCTCTCCCTCCACCCCTTGCTCGCTCCATTGGGACAGGAGTGCAGTGCTGCCATTCCCTCTGCCCTTGGGGCCACAAGGGAAAGCTGGTGGCTCTGCACACATCCCGCCTACACACCCACTTTTGTTGACCACCTTACCCTAATGCCAGTTCTTCTGTAAATGTAATATCATGCACAGACATCTCCATACCCTCATTGCTGAACAAGGCAGGGATCTGCCCCTTGTTATAAACCTTGTGTGCATATTACAGTGTTTAACTTTGAAATAACAGCTTTCTGCAGCTCTGCTCTGATCTCATCCATCTCTGGATCAGCTATCGTATCAGGTGTTGAGATGACATCAATTTTTAGTTCACACTGCAAGCTCCCAGCTCAGAATCTGTCATCTTCCATATGTCCAGCACAAAGCTCTCTATACACACGAGGATGTGCAGACACCTCTGCACCATTATCCTGTGCATCATTGTTCACCCACCTTCTTTTCACCACTGCATTAAGATATGAGTCTTCCTAAGCCTGTTTTGATGCGGCCTGCTTGCCTAAGTCACCAGATGGTACAAATATTCAAAGAGGGCACGTTAGCATCTGTGTTCTCCAGGAGTAATCTTGTGCCTGTGTAAGTCATTCCTCCACCCCATAACTTCAGGAGGAAGGAGAAGACACTTATGCTCAGCTTGCTGAATAATGTTTCCCTTCCCACACAGTGATTTCGTCAAAACCAAGTTATTGATATGGCAGTGAGTTCCCTTTGTCACCCTTGTCCTGATTGAGTGACAGGACATCCTCCCATTGGGCTGCAGGGATTGCTGCAGTGCCAGCAGGGTATACACAGCTGTGGCAGACCTGGGCAGCACCAAATTGCTTTTAATCCCTGGTAACACTCCCTTCTCCCCAAGGGCAGTACAGGGATGCATATGAATTCAGAAGTAAGGCTCTGCAAAGGGCCTGAAGTCAGGAATTACATCAGCACATCTCCCAGTTCCATGGGCAGTAATTTGTGTAGGCACATGCACGGCCCAAAGACCATTTGGGTTGCTGTGGCTTGTGGGAGACAGAGTACATGGGAGCATCTTTCTCCCTCCATTGGAGGGTTTGGGTGGCTTTGATCAATATGCACAGCCCATAGGAGGACCCCTGAGGCTGTTCTCAGCTCCGCATGTTGGGCAGCCCAAGGCCAACTTGTCTCTGTAGAGAGCTAAGCCTCCTCTGATGGTTGGCAAGGTGGCATTGGCGTGAGACGGTGGCAAAGGCAGGATTACTGCAGCCCATTGAGAGCAGTCAGAATCCCAGAGTGCGAAAAAAATGGACACCATATAGCCAAGAACTATACTTTAAAATGTAAAGCAATCCAGTCGTTTCCCGCCAGCGGCTTTTCCCCAGCTGTTCGTTTCCAATAGAGTATTATGATCGGTAATTGATACTCTCAGATGTCTCTGTGCAATCCCCAGAGAAGAATGGCCAGGGCAATATATTTTTTTTTCCAACTCACTGGAAAATTGAGCCCCAGCTGGGGCTAATAAGTGCTTTCATTAAAATACTGATCTTAATCCAAAGCTGAGAATAATGTCTCCTCTGTGCTGCAGCTCTCCTCAGCTCTGACATGGGCTACGCTTTTTAACAAGAAATGAAAGGAAGATAAATAGACACTTCTCGCCCCAACATCATAATAGCACCAATGTTAGGTCCCAATGAGGTTAATGTTTTTTTGATTGCAGCAGTGGAATTTGTTCTTGTTTTTTCCATGTGATGAGCTCTTTCCAATGATGGAGGTGGGGTTTATGGCCAGCGTACCCCTCCATCCTTCTCCTGAATCCAACCTGCTCCACTGACATAGGTAGTCTCATCAAGAAGAAAATGGGGAGCAGGAGTGCCTGTCTGGGTGCTGTGTGCATACCAAGATGTGTGTGTTGGACTGCAAGGCAGAGGCAACCTTTCCATGATTTCAGCACAACGGTTTATTTTGTCCTCCCACTTCTTCTTTTGTTTGTGGCCAAGACAGAGAGATTATTACTAATATTTACTCATCCAGAGCTTCTTAGATGGAGAGATGATTTGCAAACCACATCTTGAAAGGTCAAAGGATTTTTCCCCTATTGTCATATTATCTTCACACAAAGAAAGAGGAGAGAGCTCCCATTTTTTTTCTAGGAATAGGGCCTGTAAATTTCCAAGTAAAGTTCAGTAAGCAGATGTGAGTGAGAAGAGCCTAGTTTCATGGTTTTGGATGCTGTCCTGTTTCCAAGGCTGGATATGAGTTGTGTTCTGATCAAGAGCAGGATCATAAGACATGTGTTGTTAAGTGTTCATGTTGTTTGGCAAGCAAGTATAACATAAGACACAACTCTTCTTCTTTACTTCCCTTGTTCCCATTCATCCTGTTATCTCTCCATTCTAGCTTTAATTTGAAGATGATCCTGTCTCTGTTCACATCATTTTTACTTGTGCTGTGCTGCACCAGAGGCCACAGCAGAGATGTTCTGTGAGAAGCCTCAGATGTTGTGGCAAGAGAGAATCCTGAGGATCTTTGCAAGCCTGGAAATCCCAGGAAAGTCTCCTACACGTGTATCAGGTTTTATACGCATGAAGCCGGTGGCTATTTGAGGATGAACTACTGTAACTCATGCTGGAACAGAATATGTATCCTGGTGCTCCTGTGAAGAATGCTCTAGGCATGTACAGTTAGATAAGTCCTGATAGTTGAGGTGCATTATGAGGAATAACTGTACTGTTGGATGCTTTCCTGAAATGACCCCTCTTTTTTCCATCCATTCCCTCCTAGCCTCTTCTGTCCAGCCTTTTGGCTACAGTTTTCCCCAGGGGGGGTGGTGGGAAGAGAAGAGGAGAAGGGGAAAGGACATTCTGGGTAGCAGAGTTAGAAAGCAAAGTGGACAAAACCAGAGAATTCATCATATCCCTCTGAAAACATGTGATCGTTTGCTTCCTGAGGAGTCATACAGCCCTGGGAAAGACTTTTAACTCCTTTAATGAATGGTTACTGTGTGCTTTATTCTTTTCCCTGCTGAATCTAGGATATCCTCTTTGAACATCAACACCATTTTTTTGCACTTGCTTGCCAAATGAAAGCAAAGGGACAGGCTTTGAGAGTTTTGGTGACCTCAGGGTGCGTGTTATTTCTCAAGAACTGCCATTCACGTCATTAACACCAACCATAACTAGTGCTCAGTGCAGGTAGGGATTTCAGAGTCTAGGTGTCATCCATCTATAAAGCAGTGTAATGCCCCAGTTCATACCTGATAGAAGGGCTTCACGCAACACTGGGTGAACCTTGTAATATGAAGGACCAGTTCTTCCTGTCCTGTGCATCTTACTGAAGTAGGTTATCTAATCTCAGTGCAGGTCATAGATCCTTTTTTGAAATTCTCTTGCTTTGTGAGGTCTTCAATGTAAGAGTATGTATGACATCCTGTGAGTCGGTTTTAGCTGTCTTTCTGTGGGTCTATGGAGCTGGCAACGCTTTATGTTTTCTCACTGAAACCTCACAAATCCTCTGGATTTGTACTACACTGGCTGTTCTCAGGTAAGTGAGATAAAGGTCAGGCCTGTTTGACAAAGGCAGTGGTAGAACTGTAGTTAAAAATGAAGCATTAGGGACATTCCATGTGGATTTATGAAAACATAGGAACCAGAGATTTTACAGCAAATCTCAAACATTGCACTGCTTGGTCAAATCTAAAGATAAGAGCTGGGCTCAGACACCATGGCTGGAAATTACTTTCTTGAATTGCACTCAGAGACAGACTGCCACAGAGAGCTGCCACCCCTGCTTTTAGGACTTCCATGTGCTCTAACCTCTGCACCCAGGTACATCGTAATAGCCCTATAGCTCACAGCATCTCCTACCCAGATGTTCATCCTACTACTTTAAAATAAGTCTGCACATTTATCTTTGCCTGTAGCATCATCTTTCATTTAGTCTGCAGGGTCTTCAAGGGCAGGAACCGCCTTGTTTGGGTTTTTTTGTGGCGCATCTGACCCTTCTAAACCTGCTCTGCAATGCTGCAGCACCACTCTGCACTTGCTTTAATCCTGTCTGGGAAGGCATAGGATGTCTCCTGTTACCGTTAAAGGGTAACCTGCAGTGAGTATCTGCAGCACAGCTCTGCCCCGATGCCAGCTGAAATCTGTTCAGCTTCCCAACCAGCCTGAGAAGGACAAACCATTCATTTAGATTGCATGTAACCCTTTCTAAGCCAGGAAGCTGAGAATAGCAGGGAAGGTTGGCAAACTCCCCTGTGGGTTAAGAAGGAGCTATTTGTTCTCATAATTACTTGTCTAGGAGAGGGGTCTGTTTGACAGTGCTTTCCTGCAAAGCATCATGTTTGCCCTCAAGCCAAATAAAACCTTGGTGTAAACTTCTGCCCTACAAGAAGAAAAGGCAACTCAGAGGGAGTTTATGTGAATAAAAAGGCTGTAGCTCTTTCAAAAAGCATCTCTTGTGCATCAAGCAAGTGTGATCCCTCATATCTCAGATGCCTGAAGGGTTCTTTAATATCCAGGAATAGACACAAACATGGGCTGGTTACCCTTCCCCTTTACTAAGGGTTTAATTCCACGTATGTCAGACCCCTCTCCCACCTTGCTCCACTGCTCCCTTGGGTTTCCTGACATGTATTTCAAAAGACGCCAGTGTTGAAAACCTGTGTATTCCTTTCCCTGGGAAGAGCCAGCCAGGAGGCAGCCTTCTGTGGTAGCTGGGGTGGAGGGACGTCAGGTACTCTTTGCCTGGTTTTTCCCACAAATACAATGGCTGGGATGGCTGAGAGCAATTTGGGCAGTGTGGCTGCTGCTTGGCTGGTAATTGTGGCTTTTGGGTTTTGTGTTACCCACTGACTAATCCTGGGCAATCTTCTCAGGTTTCCAAAGCTTAGCTCAAGTCAAACTGTCCATACTGCTGCTCTCTTCAGGCTGTGATGATGACATTTGGCTTTTGTATGGGAGGGAGCATTTCACTGCAGACCTGACCTCTGCTAAAATGAGGGCATGGCATCTGCAGTGCTCACACTGCAAAAGTGGCTTTTGATTTCAGAGGTTTTCTTTTCCAAGCTTTGGAGACCAGAAAGTAAAAGATGCTTGGTGATGTGATAGTTGTCTCAAGGTGATATAACTGCTGCTTTCCTTGGCTTCTATGAAATGCTTGGTGCAAAAACGATGACTGGGCCAAATCCTTTTATTTTACATCAGTGTAATCAAAGTCATTGCTTCACTGGCTATTTCCTCTCTGAATAAGGCAGTTTGACCTCCAGTTTCTCTCATCTTTGAAAAGCAAGTGGGTTGGTAGCTGCATGTCCAGATAAAGAACCTTCAAATTAAGCTGGGCATAGACTTCTGAAGACATTTGGCTGTGTAAGACTTCATTGTGTGTGTGCCGAAGTCAAAGCAATACCAGCAATTCATTAAAAGGAGTGCATGAGGGGAGGACAGTGGAATTGAAATAAAATGATGGACCTCAAACTGACAGCAAAATTTTGGGGACCTCTGAAGGATGTTTCAAATAGATGTTTTAAAGTTTGAATTCACATTTTGGCCATTGACTGTTGTACAAAGCTGATGAAGTGCTCTCTGTTTATCAGTTTACTGTTTCTACAATATTTTAATCAGCTCTTCTGTTTAGATTTGTGAGGCTTTGTCAACAGGAAGTTATGAACTTTGTATTTCCATGTCCAAAAAGCTTTGGTTCCCTTAAGGATGAGTTTTTGCCTTTTCTCCAGGAAAGGGTATAATTTCGCCTGCTGAGGAGACCTTTGTTGCACATGAATCATTAGGTTCCATGCTGATTTAGAATGATCAAAGGGTTATATTTTCAGACAGTAATCATAAGTTCTTTGTGCCTCAGTTTCCTTTTCTGTGTATTAGTCCTCCCTGTTGCAGAAGGACAGAGATGCTTAGCTCTCACAAAGTGCTTTAGGATTCATTGATGGGTCAATACACCTGAGATGGAAGTAATCTTTGGCACATCTTGTTGTTACACTCTCTTTTTTACAAGAGGGTATTAAGGTTTTTCTTACCTTGATATAAGCTTCTATAAAGGTGGAAGTACAGCCCCCTCAGCCTCTTACTAGACATCTGTAATGTAACTCATCTACACTACCTAGGCTAAAAGAGTGACGAGAGTTCATCTTTAATATTGTGTTAAAAGATTTCCAGTATAGCTGTCCCATGTCTCCTTTAGCCTGCAAGAAAACCCTCTTTGCATGGAACAGCCATTTTTTGAGTGAGATCTGTGCTTTAAAACCTACAGTTAATCAGTTTCAGAAGCTGCATCTGAATGGCATCCCAGCCTTTCAGAGCTAAGGTGTGCTTAGGTGCATCTTCAGCTCCTTATGCAACTGAAGCCCTTCAGTGATACACCTTCTTCATCTCAATAGGTGCTATGCTATGAGTAGGATCAGTTCTATACAGATGGAATTTAGCTTTTGTCAAGATTAATGTAATAAAAGGGGCTGCAAGATTTTGGAGGGAGATTTTCCGCTGTGCTGAGCGCAGATGGTGGCTTGCTGCAGCGAGGAGACAGTAAAGAATGCAGAGGTGGGGCGGGTGGTTCAGCAGCAAGTTCCTGCACTTGTTTGTGTAAGAGTTGTTTTTAAGAGGTTTGCCATCCCTGTTATGGTGAAAACACCCGGTGTCCTTGCCTTTCACAAGGTCTGGTCCTTAAAAGACCCTCTTCTGCTTTTCGTGGCTGTGGTAAGATATCCAGCAGTGACGAGCTGGTTTTCTGTGTTTGCTTTCTTTCTCACGTTGAGCTGGCAGTGTTGAGTGCTGCGATTGACTGAGCAGCCGAGCTGGCAGCGGAAATGTCCAGACAGCCCGTGAACAACAGCTTAATGCATGTGCAGGTACGGTATGTATTTATAGCTGAATGCATCGTCTGTGTGTGCGCACATGTGTTCCTGGGAAAGTTTCTGAGCTAGTGGCTAATGCATCTCAATTACACCCCAGTCTGGAGCAACAGCCTTGCTGAGGAATTGGAAATCTGTGAAGAATCCACACAAGTTAAAAACACCATTTGGTTTCCTTCGCCAGAGGGACAGCCATCAATATCTCTTTCTGTTAATATCAGAGGGTTAAAGCCTTGGTAATGTTCTCAGCTGCCAGATGCAGGCAGAGTTCAGATGCAGGCAGACTTTTTTTGTAAAAGGCAATTTCATTGCTGCTGGATTAAAGCTCCAATTCTGCTTGATGCTGCAAGTTTCTTAACAGCAGCAAAAAAGAGATTGGTGTACAGACTGCTGGCTTCTTTCCTTTGTATATGTCTTGTCAATGGACTGGCCTCTTGTTTCATCTGCATCAGGGTGGGTTTCCTTACAATTAATTCCCCACTTGGGATCAGGTGAAATCTTGGGTTCCCTGAAGGGGGAATCATTGGTGCTTTGGTGTTTATGCTGCATCTCTGGATAATGCATGGCACTTTGTGAGCAGAAGTGATTGCTGTGTCAGAGGACCTGAGGAACAGGAAGTTCCTAAATTAGTCTTCATCAGTTCATATACAGTGCAGGAGCAGGGGTCCTAACTCAGACTTGAGCTTTTTCCTGCTTCAGCCTTAGATACAACCTCAGCAGTGCTGAATCCTGTTTCTTTCTCTAACATATCTCTAAGAAGAAATCATATTTTCCTTCTCTGTCTGACAAAGGACATTCCCTCCCAGAGCCAGCAGTACAGTGGTTTTCTTCAGAGGCCTGCTGCCCCTTAAAAATTTAAGCCACTTACCCAAGGTTGCACAGCAGCTCTTTGGCTTCACACTAGATGACTGAAATGCCCCCAATAGCGTGGTGGCTGTATTCCTATCTCCAGGGTGAGGAATTTCCTCTGGTGCTTCTCAGTTCATTAGCGTGCTGCTGTCTGACACCAGCTGCCTCCAGCCCGTGCTGCTGCAGGGGCTGTCCTGCACAGATGGGGACATCTGGCAAGTGCGAGGCCCCTGCTCCTCAGGGGCTCTGCACCCAACCACGGACATCTGCTCTGAGCTGAGAGCTGCACTGGAAGGGTTTTGGTCTTTGAAGGAATATATTTACTTTGTACAGCTTTTCAGTAAAGAGGCATCAGATGGAGAAGCCCAACAATATTTAGTCTAGCAACAGCAGAGCATGCCAGTGCCTCTGGAAGAAACTCCCCCAGCAGCACAGCCTGTCATTTGTATAATACTTCAGTATAGGAGGGAAAAAAAATGCTTAATTCCTCCCTCCTGCTCATCCTTGCCCCACAGCAGTAGGGCGCTGTAATTTTGTCTGGCTTGGTGAAGTATCTTGCAGGTTGGGGTACAGGGAAAGAACAGAACTTTTTGGTTCTGAAGAAACAATGCTATTTTTATTCAGCTTGGGAGAAAGCTCTCTCTTTGGGATAAATTCTATTCTGAAAAGGATCTGCTGCACAAATCTCTCAATGTTACTGCTACTGTCAGTCATGGCTAAACTTAATGGCATCCTGCTGGAGGCTTTGCTTTTACAGAGTGACTTTCAGCCAACTGGTTATGATAGCAGAGCAAAGGTTGACTTGTTGGGATCAAGTGTGAGAATGAAAAGCAAATTCATTGTAATACAGAAAAAACATAGCTGTGACTGTTGTGTGAGTGAACCTGATCGTGGGAACATGCCTGTGTTAGGATGCTGGAGCCAGAACGGGTGTGTGTGATGCTTCATCAGACTGGGAAGGACCAGACCACAGGTACTCCATGGAGTTGGAGCCTCCATCCTCTGTCATGAGCTCAGAGCTAATCTCCCAGGATTTATGAAGTCCCAGTCCCAGGTTGTCTCAAAGAAACCGCTGACCGCTGAGGAAACTGCTGGCCTGTGCTGTGACAAAGTGGACATGAGGAAGGTGTCTGAACTAGGAAGAGGGGCTGTGGGGAGAGGGAATGGAGAACAGAAGATCCCTGAATGGGGGAACATAGGGCCAGAGGGGTGCCTTGGGGGGAAACCCTTAGGAGAGGGAGCTTGGAGCTTTGAAAGAACACAGCCAATGGGAGCGGGGAGGAAAGAGAGGCAGGGATGACAGGCGCTGTCTGGCTGATCCCATGGCAGTGAATCCTTATGATAGCTGGAGGGTGGTGTGGAGGAGAGGTGTGTGTGAGGTTTTAATCAGCCTTTTGCAAAGTATTTGTGTAGCAAGCTTCAGTTATCCCATATCCCTGAGAAGAAGGATTTTCATCTCAGGGATATCATAAGGCTGGTGCCTTGGAAACGGGCACGCGTTGGCCTTGGAGAACAGGCATAAAAGCAGGGTATGGGTGTCCTGCCAGGACAAGCGTGTGCCCTGAGGACAGGGTGCTGCCCAGGCCCCACGGGACACCTTGAGGCTGGCTGTGTTTAGTCTCTCTTGATTCAGAAAGCCCACAGCACACGTGCCTGGCTTGGAAACCTGACTTTGCAGGCTGGTGAGTGTCCAAGGAAGGCTGTGACCCACCTAAGGCTCTGACACCCCATTTAAACCCACCAGATGCAGCACGAGGGATTTAGCCTCTGCAGATGAGCACAGGCATGAAGGCAGGAGCAGCTCTGCACTAGGCAGGGCTGTGCTGTCTGCAGGGGGGTGGCATGGGGCACAGGGGATGTGTCTGGTGTTCATGGCATGGGGCCAGGAGGAATGGCTTGGGGCTGTGCTGGCCCAGTGGGGAGCATGCAGTGCCTGCCTGTGTTGGGTTTGGCTCTGCACAGAGCTGACGTCTCCTGGTTTGTGTGACATGCATTATGTGATAATTATAAAAACGTGAACATAGGACTCAAAGTACCAAGCAGGCAGCACAGAGCTTCTAACAGTCCCATGTGTGTTTTCCTGCTTCCCCCCAGAGCATGACTGCCCCTTTAGAAAAAAGCCTCCTGCTTAGTGTAAGTTTCTCATTACTTTGTAGGGGTCTTAAAGCGGGATTAGCTGGCAATGGGTGGCATAGTTCCCTTAGAACATACTGATCTAGCTCCACATCCAAAGGGGCACAGGGCTATTGCAGTTGCTTATTTACTGCAAAGTGCTAAAGGGGGATTGATGTGAGCCACTGTAAATGCTTGACCAATCTTAGAATGGATGTTATGGGCTAAGCTATGGTTTGCCATTTGTTTCTCCCTATTATTTATACAATGGCAGCTCCCCTCTGAGCCACCTCCTTGGGGAAATTGTTAATCTTCTCTTACTGGGTGGCATCAGTTTGGTTTTTAGAATGGGTTTCCTCTTTTTACTGCCAACTTCCAAAGCCAGTATGGAGCGGGCAAAGTGGCTCAGGAATCCAGCTGGGATGTGCTGTGTGGCAGGATGAATATTTCTGTGGTCCCAGCAGACAACAGGACATGCTGGGTTCTCTTGCCAAGGCAGAGAGGAAGTGGTAGCTGACTGCAGTGCTCCAGACATGCCCCCAGTGCTCTGTGGGCTCCCCTCCTCACACTTAAATGCTTGCAGCATCAGGATGAGACCTCTGAGGATGCTGGGATCTTGCTCCACAGTTTTTGGACAGCAGATTTATCAAAGCTTAGGCATGAGGCTTGCACTCGTCTTTCTTCTAACTGCTTTTTGATCTGGGGTTAAGAATCTGGATTCATCATGGGGAAAGATGAATCTGCTCCAAGACTTTCAAAGATTTGGGTCATCAATATAAAATTCTTACTGATGTAATATGGTGACTCTAAAATTTGCAGAAGGATTGGCAACCATAAACTCAGGGCTGTGGCATGTTATAGTCTGATTTGCTTGGGAAGTACAAACAACAGGTTTTAACACAGGAAGGGCAAACAACTGCAGTGTACTGTCCTACCCTGAAAGAAGTGCTGTGCTTGGCAAAAAGGGTTAATGTTATAAATGAATCTTTGTGTATGACCATTATGCACACAACAGGTGAGAGTCAGTCAGTTGTGCTTATTTCAAGGAACATCTAAATGGATGCGTCTGGACTAGCCTGAGGGGATTAGCAGAAGCAAAAAAAAGAAGTGTATATGAGACAGAGAAATTCTGGGAAGCCATCCAAACAGGTAAGAAAAATGACCAAATGAAGCTCATCAGATGCTGTTTCTGACCTCAACTTCTTCACCTTGAAGATATACAAACTTCCAGTCATGGAAGACATACAGCAGTAGTTTTCAGCTCCTATTTTCCAATCAGTTTCTGTACTGGCCTATCAGCCCCTATTACAATATCACCACTTCTAACCCTTTTCTTTAAATTTGCAGTTGCAGTCATAGGCTATTTCTGGGATAAGAAGAGCAGCAAAGATCATCCTCTAGCAGCACCAAGCTAATAGAATATATTGATGCTTATACTTGTGAGCTGTATAATGAGAAACAGCCTGATTATCTGGTTTCTTGAGGAGTATTGACCTGTACAACAGCTAGGAGAGTTTTCGTTTAGTACCTGTTCCTCTGTGTCCAAAACTACAGGTTTTGGCTGTGAACTCTCTTCTGGATAAATTCAGGATAGTCCTTAGGGAGCTGAAAGTGTGCTGTGGAGCTGTAAGTAAAGAAGTGGCTGATGTTCCTTGATCTTGAAAGCAGTAGCCCTTTCTGGGTGGGAATGGCAGGTGTTGCCGTACTGAGAATAGGTCTGTGCACTGCTTTTCTCTTTTAGGGTGAGAAAGGATCCCTTATATTGGAAAGGGAGAAGGAGAAACTGGAAGCAGGCAAGTCTGGTTACTGCTAACAGGATCCCCTATTGCTGCAGTTAGAGAATCTCTTTACAGAGAAAACATCTCTGGCTGTGCTGGAGGTTGTGTTATGGACACAGGGCATCCCTCCTTTCTGAGCTGGGTCTGATTTCTGTTGGCACAAGTTCCCGGTTGTCCCAGATAAACCCTTGTCATGAATTGTACTGGCACTGAGCAGAGCCTCAGGACACTGGTTGGGAGCTGAAAAGGCTCCTGAGCCTTTTCAGTGCCCACCTGCAAGATGCAGGTTTGCCTCCCTGCCAGCAGATTGTGTTGCAATGGAGCAAGGAAGAGCTTGGTGCTAAGCTGCTTTTGGACGGGATGGACTGTCATGCTGTGGCTGTTGTATAGCTTAGAAAGGGAGAACCACAGCATCCAGCTCCCAGCACTTCAGGCCAGTGTATTTCTGAGAGATGGCCTCAGAAAAGCCCTTCTAGAGACCTTGAGAAAACATGGCCAACTGCGCCCCATCCTCATGCTCATTCCATCACTCCTGTCCCAGTTCCCTGATTCTGGACAGAAACATGGCTGAATCAAGAAGATTCGAGGATTACATTTCAAGTGTTAAGATTGAAGAGGGCACAATTAATTATATCTTGAATGCCAGCCTGTGATACACCCTTCCAAGGACAGTGCCTGTGCACTGTTGGGTAGTTGTGAGGAGAAAGAGTAGGAGTTCTGAAGGAGTCATAAGCCTTTGTATAGGTTTGTGGCCATTCAAAGCAGCTGAGCTGCAGCCATCTCTGCCTCCTGAGAACCAAGTGCTAACCTGTTTCTTTCTAAGACTGACTGAAAAAACCCCTCATGTTTTTCTTTAAGAACATTAGCGATGAGGAGAGGAACAGGGCTGCTGCTGTTCAGGCTCTTGTGCCTTTGGGGTCTCCTCCTGCTCTTTGCTTCTGTCATTAGCAGTTCTCACTCTCTGTGGACTCTTTCTTTTATATGGAGCATGATGCATCCATCTTAGGTCCTGAATCCCATCCTGAAGACAAACAGCTTTTCCATGCGCAAAGCTACATAAAGAGGTTTTGGGTAGGAGGAGTGGTCCTTGAGTGTCATAATTCTGTTTCTCCCAAAAACTGCAAAAAATTTGCCTCTTATTCTGAATCTCATTTTGTGTTGTTAGGTTTCTGATCAACACAGACACCGTGCACCTTTGCAGTATGAAGGGAAGGCTTCCAGGTACAGATCTGTTCACTTCAGTAAATATATCCCCTGATTTTTCTAGCATTCCTAAAATAACAGCAATAAGTCATTGTCAGGAGACAATGATTTTCTTTAGTTCCGTGGGCAGACTCTGATTACCTGAAAGGTTTGTTTTGGAAGAAATTATTTGAGGGAAGGAGAAGCAGCATTATGAAGGATTATAAAGCAGGTTCGATCTTTCTCCCCACTGATGTAGGAAGCTAATATGTCATGTGTGTGAAAACAAATGAGAACTTAACAAGAGGAGGCTATAATGACTCAAGAGAAGTTTTGGTTGTTACACAACCAGAAGTCCCAGGACCTCCAAAGTATTCTACAGCATAATATTTTTCCCTGTTCTTTCAAAAAATAAGCCCTTTTAACATCCAATTCAGAGGTAATGCAGCACTGTCTTGCAATTTGAAACTGCAGTTTATGTTATATGGTCTTACATAGTTGTCTGTTGCACAATTTTCAAGCTAATTGAGGGAAAGGAAATAAAATGCTGAGATTATTTTTTTAAAGAAATATTATTCCCTGGCAGTGTGTGTAGTCTATGCCCTTTCTGATTTGCTGCCAACCTTGAGACATGTGAGGTCAAAGAAATACGGAATTGGGACTTTGTGATGGGTAAAATGTGGCATTATCTTATTCCTAATGGAAAGGCCAGTTCTGAGACCCTTGTCCAAGCCTCCTAAAATGAGTTCGGGTGATAAAGAATGAAAAAGTGAATTGATGAAGTGTTGTTATGCACTCGCACACTATCCCTTCAAAGGGATATAGCAATACCATTGTGACAGCATGCAGAGAAAGGATGTGATAATTTCTTTTCAGAATGATGATAACTTTGTTAAATAAACGAATGCCGTCCCAAAGGTGGTGGATCCTTGATAAGGACCTGTGGGCAGTGAAGCTGCTGAAAGTGACAGTTCAGGGCAGTGCCAGACCTGATAGTGAGCAGGGCTTGAGGCACGTCTCCACTTGCTTCTGAGTGAAACTCTTTGGCCAGGTGCAAGGAGGTCTCACTTCCAGAGACAGCTGAGTGTGGGCGCTGAAGCTGTCATCAGATGTGGACCTGCAGACAGCAGGTCGGGCAGCAGATCTCCAAGCCATTGCTGGAGCTGCTGACTCCAAGCGCATGGAGCGATACGGTAGCACAAGATACTCGCTTTGTGGTGTTGCAAGTCAAGTTATGTTCAGCCTCTTGGAAAAATTCCCAGCCCACCAGGAGTCATTTCTGACTAACAGGCACGCCTTAATCTGTCTTAATCCCCTTTATAATTTTACACTTATTTATCCTCATCCAAATAAAAACCTTCAGTTGCTTAAGTAATAATTGAGAAGGCTTCCCATCGCTGCTGGGAAATAAATGTTATAATCTCCTTTTCTAAACAAGCAAACTGCCCTTTGATAAGACAAATTAACTTCACAAGTGAAGGAATACCAGGTCTGATAACAGATGCACTGCTAGTGCCTCAAACCAGTCATGAAATCCCCAGTGAGGACAGACATGATCACTTCCCCACTGAGCTCATGCCGATGGGCTGGTTGCAGTGCAGGGAGCCAACTGTGGAAGGGGACAAACCACCCCTGATCCCTGATGGCGTAAATGTGAGCAGTTCTTGTGCATTCCTGGTGGTGCGTTGGGAAATGCTTGTAAAAACAGAATACTCCAGAGATGCCACTAAGTGCAGACTGTAATATCTGCAGAATCTGGCATTGTCAGCAAGCTATAAAACATCCCTGCTAGTTTGCTAGCAGCTGCTCCCCATTTAAAATTTGCCAAAGGTACACAAACATTGGAGCTGATTGCATGGGACCTTCTGCTGCCACTCACTCTAGCTGTGCTTGTTCAAACCAGACAGCAGGATGACAAAGCTGGGATGCTGTGCTCAAACAGAAAGGCTCTGCTCAGGAATTTTTTCAAGCATTTCTCTTTTTCAGCATCAAGTAATCACAATGTGACCGCTTTCCCTTGGCACTAGGAAAGCAGAGCTTGTATTCTTCATCTGATGCTCTGTAGTGCTCCTGAAATGAGGGCTCTGCCATGCTTTTGTGGGACTAGACTGTATTGTCATGAACTGGGTTGAGCTTGCATGGGCTTCCAGAGAAGCTGGGCCCATTTTTCACCCATTGTGAGAAATATCAAGAAAAGTTGCAAGAGAAGTTGTTTGTATTGTGTTTCCTGGAGAATATAGTGTAGCAGCCTTGGAGGGAAAGGAGTGAAGCCAGCTGTGCTCTGCAGGCGCTCACCAAGAATAGATGGGAGCAGCAGAAGCAGCATCCATGTGGAGCACAGGATGCTGTTGCAGATAGTCATCAGGAGATCTGCTATTCCCAAATCCTAACCATACTGAAGTTAAAGATAGCTGAGCTTTTAGAAATGTCCTCCGGAGAGGACTCTCTGCTGTACATTTGCATATTATTTGCCTTGATTACACAGCAAACCAAATAGCATTAGTTGGGCAAGCACGGGAAAGGTTTGGATGCTATCACACAGACAACACTTGAACCAGGTTCTCCCTCCTAGTTATATCACCTGAATCCTTAAGTGATAAAGCTGCTTATATACAGCTGAGAGAGGAATTCAGCCTCATTGTGCAAAAGCCTTTTCCGGTGTGGTAGCTTTCTGCAGCACAGAAAGGATGGGATGAAACAGGAATTAAGTCAATGGTAGTGACTGACAAACTTGTGCTCTGGCCTTCTGGTGTGAGTAGAGTCTCCTGCCATTACTCCTACCTGGGCAAAGAAGTCAGGATTGACCTGAAAGATTTTCTTGCTGGTGGAGAGTGGAGCTCAGGGTCCCTGTAGGTGACACAGCCCTGCTGGGTCTCATTGCCTTTGGAGGGGGCCACCTCGCTGGTTGACAGCTCAAGGGGACAATGGGATCCTCCACTGGGCAGGATGCTTCCACAGCCTCAGTTGTCTTGAAGCCCACCAGCTCTGCTTCAGACACAAATCTGCTCATGCCCTTTGCCAGGCTACTGTCCCTCTTTGATAAAGGTGGCATCTCACTTACTAGAGTAATGTTTTCTTGGCTTTTTTGTAATAGGAAAAATGGTTTTTAGACCAAAAAAAAGTAATTTTATAAGAACTTTTTTTCACTCCCCCAAATGTTGCTTTTTATAAAAGTTGTCAAATGAAAATATGAATACAACTGGAAAATATTTGTTTTGCTAGGAACTCTCAATGGAGAAAAACAAAAGTTGTTTTGTTTTGTTTTGTTTTAGCAGCTTCAGAAAACAGGGGAATTCATGGGATTTGAGTTGGGAGGTCAGTTTTCTTCATGTGTTTGTTCTAAAACTTTAGACATGGTTATGTTTGCTATCTCCTAACCTGACAGCTCCTGGCTCTAGTACTTAGGACTATTTAGAAAGCATGAAGAGGACTAGGAATGACAGTGTGAATTTATTCTGCATCCTTCTGGCTGAAGACACAGGCATGAAGTCTTGCCCAAAAGAAAACTAGCTGTAGGCTACACTTGTGGATGACACAGAAGCCATGGCTGTGCAGCTCTATCCATGAGCTTTACCTATGAATGCAGCTTCTTTCTAAGCCACTGCATTCAACGTGTGCAGCAGAGTTTTGGTCACAGTCTGGATGCAGCCCTTGGCTGAAAAATTTGAAAGGAAAGTAGTTAAAGCGGAAGAAACTGCTTCATATGAATGTCTGGAAGACCGAAATCTAATACTGGCCTAATCTCTTACATCCCCGTCACAGCGCCTGGGCTGGCTCTGGCTGCCGCGCGCCGTGCTAGACAGCCATCTAGAGGTATGGCTGTGCTGGCAGAGAGGAAGCATTTTGGGTTGCTCAGATGTGGTGCAGGACAGAGCAAGGGCAGGAAGGGACCTTGAGAGCATCAGGAGACATGGCTGAGAAGGGAACCAGCTAATGGCACAGGAGCATCCACTGCCAGTGGTGAAACTCAGTAAGCGTCAACAAAAGGAAGACCAAAGATGGTCTGAGGCATCGACTGGGGTCTTCAGAGTTAGGGCCAAGAACTGGCCTGACCAAGGTATAAAAGTTGTTACTGTATAGAGCTGGTGCTGCTTTTAGGAAGTGTCTTTTGCATAGGCAAATGCCAAGTGTGGCGTATGTGTTAGATTTCATAGAAGATTATGGTTGGGCTAATAATATGCTTAAAAGCTAAGACCAAAATTGTAAGTCTTGGACAAAAGTAGGAAAACATATGTGGGACATTCTGGAAAATCTAACAGCTGGCAGAAATGCTTTCAGAAAAGAAAACTTACTCTGGATGGTGAGTCCTGGACCTCACCTAGTCTCCACCAGGCTTTAGCTTTTCTTCCTTGAAGGGAACTTCACTGATTTATCCAAGTCCAGCTCTGATGCTATAGCCTGGCTTTTCCCTTTTGCTCTTTGCAAACCAAGTGTGTTTGGGAAGTTTAAGAGAGTAGTGGAAGCCCTAGGTATTATTGTCATCCATCGGAAGGCCAAGTTAGTGCTGATGAGTGCAGTCAGACTGGAGGTCTTCTGATATGTTGCAGAGCTTAGAAATTAATGGGAATTGGAGCCACCTGAACCCCAGGGCTAACCTAGCACTTGATGCAATCCCATGAGCACACTGGGGCTCCTGCTATTTCTTACAGTTGCCAGAGGGCTCAAGGGAGTGATGCAGCAGTGGGGAAATGCTGAGAGGCAGGTACACCAAGCTCAATCTCCAGCTGCTGTAACATGGGTTAGTAGCTTTGTTCCTTACTTTTTTGATGAAGCCATTTTGGGGATTTCTTTTCCTTCAAAAAAGATCTTTGAAATATTATATATTTTTCAGCATTCACTTATTTTTTACTTTGTTTAAAAATGCTTTAGCTACAGATACATATAAAAAATGATAACTTGGGAATAGCCTGGGGTCAGGAGCAGTTATGTGTCCCATTAGCAAGCTGAGCATTTTGCCTTTTCAATGATATAAAATTTCCTGGAGATAGCTGCCTTATGAGTCAAGGCTGAGCATCATCTGCAGATCATCAAACCTGTCAGCCCAGTGCTGCTTTGTACAGAAGGAACTGGTGACCGGCTGGGAGGTGTTAACAGATGAGTGAAAGATGATTGTCCCAGCCTGCTTGCGAGGTGACTTCAGGAGGGCAGTGACTCCTTGGGCAGATGACATGGTGAAATATGCACTCAGTGTGCACCACAAGATACGACTTTGGTCACATTTCAACCCCTCAGAGATGAGGTGTGCGTCAGTGCTGCTCTTTGTGCAGCCACTAAAAGTTTCTGTGGAAGTATCTGAGTGCATGAGTGAGCGGCATGCTGGAAAGGCTCTGCAAACAGCTGCAGAGACCCAGCTGGTCAATTAGTTACTTGTGTTAATGAAGTAGGTTCAGGATTCAGACAGTGTGTCATGGACCTTAAACGAACTGCCTAAAGTCACCCATCAGCTTCCAGATACCTTCTCTTGTGCAGAACGTGGTCTAACATCAGTATCTGGGGATCAGGTAGGTGGCACTGCTGTGGGATGCTCTTGACTCGGAAAATAACAGCGAAGTTGATATAACTCCCCAAATAGAGGCACAATTACAGAGGTTCTCCCATGGCTTGGGGAGAAACTGTTTCTTCTCTTTGAAATACTCTTAGCATTGAGATTATGAGAAAAAAAGGATGTAGGCTTGCCCCCAGGCATGCAGGGCTAGAATTAATATAGGAACTAAATTTCAGGGGGGTTATGTTAGTCTTTCCGCTATTCAGAAGAAGTTGTCTGTTTAATCACTGACTTTCAGTGATTTATAGAGGATTAGTTAAATGTCCGTTAAAGTCAACAGGAGCCTTTTGATGCCAGTAGACTTCAGTTAGGCCCACAGTCCGCCCATTCTTGTAGCATCTGGGTACATGGCAAGCGAAAAGCATGAATGATAAAGCAGGCAGTAAAGTAAGGGAAGGCTGAAAGAAAAAAGCCTTCACTTGAACAAAAGCTTGTCTCAAAGGTACAGTGTTTCTCAGAGCTCTCAAATGCACAAACTGTAGCTTTCTTTTTTTTGGCTTTTCAATGTTCTATTTTGTTTTTTAACGGACAGTCTGTTCTTGCGGCTGTTATTGCTTTCAAATACTGCAGCCTCCATTGGTTTTGGGTGTTGTAAAAATGACTTCATTAGCATTTATTTGGATGTCTGTCTTAGGAAGCAGCCATGATTGATGTGCTCATTGTCTGGACTTTCCAAATGACTCTGCTGCTGTACTTATCTCCATTGTGCCATTCAGTTTTAAGCAACTGTGATGATTTTTGGGTGTGTGTGGGGCTGGATTTAATCTTCAGAACATTCTTCGAACCCTAATTCTCACAAAGCTGATTTGGGGGCAGGTTGTTGCTGCTTTTCTTGTTTTACAAATCGGGGTAATGGGTGCAGAGAGGTTAAAAGTGTTACCCCAAGTCAAGCATGACATCCCGGCTGGAGCTGGGATCAGAACAGAGGAGATCCTTGGTATTGAGGATGTTTCACTTTTGCACACTTCCAGCCTAATGAAGCACAGATTCTAGGTGCCATGTGGACAAATGAGCTAGATCAAACAATTGCTATCTAACACTCTCATCCACATCATTGCAAAGGCAAAAAAACCCCACTTCTCCATCAGCAACATGTGAATGTTTGGATCATCTGCACCTACGGTCCAGTAACAACCACTTTGACCAAGCTGTGTCCCTACACAGTGAACTCTGAGAAGATAGACCAGACGTCTGTGAAACGTGGGTCATTGAGGGGCAAAAGGCCATTCAGGGGTGGCTTCATGCAGAAGCCAGGCTTATTTTGGCATCTGCAGAAACTCTGAGGGAGTTTATCACCTCTGAGTTGCTGGAGCCTGAAAAGACTAGTCCTTTTTTCGATGCTGATAACAGCAGTAATAACTCTCTGCCCAGATACCTTTCTTTATTTTCAAGACCCTTTGGTCATTAAAAATAATCCCCTGCTTGAAAACAGTACATGGCAGGAAAATAACCTTGAAAGGCTTTTTCCTACACAAAAATTTTGTTGCCTCTCCTAAAGCCAGCGGAGCTGTGTACTTGGCCTTTTGTAGTCAGCAGAATTAGAAAACACAAGGATAACAGATAGGGGAGTGGGTGGAATCAGTTCCCAACTGCCGTGAGTTTGATATCAGGAATAATGTCTCTGTTTCATAGGTAGTTCTTCACAGGACACTGAAGTGGATATTAAAGGGATACAGGCATAGCAGTGGTTACACAGGAGGAGTCTTCCATGGAAAACTTGCTGCTCAAGGGAGTGATGTCACTGGGTGGTGGCAGTAAATGGCTTAGGAGAGGTTACCAGCCATCCGTTGCCCAAATTAGCAAGTTTTAGGGCCAGTTAGTGAGGTCTGCAAGCTAACACTGTCCATGGTTTACTGTGGAAGACCCTGCTTTTCCAATGGGATGTACAACTGAGGTACTAACATTATAAAACAATGAAGATCCCACATTTTGTGTGTATTGGGCTATAGCTGGGCTGGGTTTTTATAATTATTATTTTTTTCTCCTTTTAATTCCATGCTTAATTCCGGTTCTTGTTCACACTCCCTCCTAAATTGTTATGATTTATTTATGTTTAATGCCTGCCCTTCTCTCGTCCCAGTGGTGTCTGGATTTCAGGGAAGGATGAAGCAAATTCCACAAATGCAGTCTGATTCTGCAAAATACTAAATGTCTTCAACCAGCCTTGATTTCAGTGAACAGGGTTATCAGCTGTTTGGCACCTTGCAAGTCTGGAGCCCATGTGGGTCACTGGCTGTAAAAGATGCTATGAAAAAGGAAAAGTACATTGTGCTTGCAAGAACTAAATTTATCGCAGTATCTTACGTGGCTATTAGTAGAAATTAGTGCGGGATTAGTACCTAGAGAAGAAAAAAGAAGAAAGCGAGTGGATAAGGGGCACCTTACATTAGGCACATGTAGCACAGACTGTTTCCCAGGGACAGCTGAAAATTCTCGCTCTTTCCTGTTGCTGGATCAGATTCCATTGGTAGAAAGAGGGCAGTGTGCCCCGGGGAAATATCTCAATAGCCCAAGGGCCCCTCTGACATCAGGTCAAATATTCCGGGTCACATAACTGAAGGCTGCATGATGAAATTCAATATTACAATGCATCAAGTGCTTCTGCCACATGGAGCTGACGTGCTCCTGCCCTAACAGACTCAGTAAGCTCAGCAGACACTCAGGGAGAACAGAGGTTTCAGCCCTGGCTGAGCACAGGGCTCGAGCAGGAATGATGGATGAATAAACCTGTCTGGACTTAGGTTAGCACTGGTGGTCACCAACTGCCAGTGGAAGGACAGTGGTGGCAGATGAAAATGTGGCTCTGCTGGGATGGAAAGGAAACAGGGAGGCAGTGCTGTGCTTTGGGGAATAGTTTGCTCTGCTCTGTACAGAGCAAGGAAAAAAGCTTAAGAGAAATGGGAGCCCTGATGTGCCCAAAGGAGGAAGTGCCACTCTCATCTTGCCCAATGCCAAAGTCTAAAATTGAAGCCTGTTAAATGGCTAGGTCCAGAGTGAAAAAAGGCAATATTGCACATATTTGAATACGACCTACAGGCATTCCAGTGGAGAGACTGATCTTGCACCAAGAATGTGAAGTGGTCTCCTTTTCTAGTAAAGCAAAGCCTAATGTTGCCTCCAAACCCCATTTTCAAAGCTCAAATCACTGTAAATCAATTTCTTCTGCAGATGTCCAAATAAACCCCATTTCTATCATCTTTTTTTCAGTAAAAATAGCTTATCCTCTGACATCTGGGAGAGGTGAAGGTGTTGCCAAGTACTGAGCTGTCATAATTGCTGTCATAATTTGCTTTCTGATTGTTTAAAGTCCCATTAGTTAGATTTTCTTCTTCTATTATGCTTATTACCATCTTCTGCTAGGAATTAAGAGAGTGTGGCTGATGGGAAGGACTCCCATATTCTGCAGAACTGGCACATAATGTTTTACAAACTTATTCCCTGCCTGCAGCCCGAAGCGCATTGCAGGCTGAACTCTTTAACATCTTGAAAGCTCAAAGTAATGTGGAAAAGTAAGATTGAACAGCAAAACCCAAAGCTATTTTTACTGCAGAATTGCTAGTTCAGCTAATAAAACACTCAGAATTTCTAGAACTTTTGAGACCTTCTGAGACTTCATTGCCACTCAGCTTGCCTCGCATTTTTGTAGAAAGAAAAGTCAGATCTTCAGGATGATTCGGTGTCAGCAGTGTCAATACGTGTTATTTTGCAGAGGGAGACAAATGCTGGTGGAAAGTGCGGGATGTGAACAGCCTGGTCACAGGCAAGGTGCTGCTGCAGCACAGGCTATTTCAATCTTCTCATTTTCAGTCTCCTCCTCCCCCTATTCCTCAGCCTTTTTTCTCAAGAACCTTGCTTAGGGGGTCTCTGTGCCTATTCAGACTCAATTCCCTCCAACAAAACTGGGAAAAACCTCTCCAGTTATTTCTGATTAAAGTCCCAAGATTTTGAGCAATTCCTTGCTATGTATCACTTAGCTGCTTTTCAGTGAGAGTGATTTAATTACTATTATGAGCCAGTATCTTGTAAACTTGTTTCTTTTGGAACCCTTTTCCCATCCCCAAGAACATTATTTCCATGCCTTTATTTCTCTTGGATGGGCTTTCACATTGCAACTGCTCTGGGTTAATGCTTGCAGAAGTCTGAACTGCTGGCTTGGCTGGGAGTATTCTCCATTGATCACTTTCCAGTAACTCCCAGTGACTCGGTGTCCTGCAGGCTGGTATCTGAGCTCTGCCTTCACTTCAGCCCAGTTTCATTAGTATGCTTTTGATTTCACTCTCTGCAGTCAAGTAGAAAGCTCTCGCAGAGGTAAGGGATGACATACATATTACATCTGCAAAAAATACAAATTATTCATCACAGCTAGATTCAAAGCCATAAAGGCAGCTCTGTCATCTGTCCTACTGCTCCTCAGAGCTGCTCTCTTCGAGATCCTCAAGTCTCCAGAGTAAAGCTGTTCTTCTGGCTTGAACAGGTTTTTCTTCTAGGCATAACAGAAGGAGCTGAGCTTGAAAGGGACAGACTGGCAGGTTTTTATCTGTCCTAGTTAAGACTAATGATTAAGGCGGCTAATCATCTCACAAATGCTTCTAATGGTGAGATGACTGATAACCAAAGCAAAGCCCAGATTTTTCCTTAGAGTTGGAATAATCCGGCTCAGGAATTGCTACAGGGCCACGTTTCTTTATTATGAGGTTGGAAGATTTCCCTGACTTTGGGATAAGTGAGAACTTGTCTCAGATGGCTACTCACTGGGGACTGACAGTCTGCAGAGGGACCTAATACTTAATTGAAAACATACCCAAATGCATGCTTCCCTGAATTTCTTGTGTCTGCAGTATTGGCCGAGAAATCAGTTGCCTCTTTATACAGGTGCTTTCAGGGCCTTCATATAGGCTTCCATGTGCTCTCTGTAGTGATGCAGACTTGACAGTCCCTGTCCCTAAGGATACCATGGCATGGAGATGGTTCTTCCACCACATGGCAGAACCCCATTCACTTCCTTCCTCAGTTTTCATGCACAAATTCCCACTACAGCTTACTTCAGGCAGCTCTGCAGGGCAGTGAGGCTTTGGTAGGGATGTGTAATCCCCCCCAGGGTCTGCATGCCAGCCCTCGTGGTCCCGTGAAATCCTGACAGTAAAACCTGTATTGAAATAAATCCTGTTAAAAACTGGCTTGATCAAAGGGACCAGGGTGAGCTTTACCCACCAAGCCTTCACTTTCTTCTGCAGAGGAGACTGGCTTGCCAAAATATGTGATTTGTGAGAAAATTTGATTTGAGACTCAGCAAGTCTCTTACCCAGATGAATGTTTTACTTCTCACCCAAAAAGCACTGCAGCTTTTGGGATAGCTTTGCTCTGAGGCAACCAACCCTGTTTCAGCCCTGTGGTGATGGTGGTGCCAAATGACAAAATAGCAGCATCTTGGGGATGCAGTTTGGTTTTGATTTGAAAAACAGTGATTTTATGTTCCTCCAATAAAACAAACCTCCCCAAAACCATCGTGCTTTGAATAATGTATTTTCCCTAAAACTCTTTCTCACCTGTTTGCCCTGCCTTTGCAGAGGGGAAGCTTTGCAAACTCACCACCCAAGGGCCAGCACGTAAGTCCTGTGGCTGCCAAATCCCACCTGACAGCCACAGTACCCCTGGCCGTGCACATCAGCAGTGGCGGCTTGAGGGGTGGGTAAGATGTGTTAAATAACAGTGGAATAAGGCACACTGCTGCCTCAGCACAGCCCCCCTCCAAGCCCTGGGCATGCTGGAGCGGGTGTCTGTGTGTCTGTGTGTCCACAGCAGGTGTCTGGACCCCTGTGGCTCTCTGGTGGTGGCTGGGAAAGCTGATGTAAAGCTCTTCAAGATGGAGCAATGTCCTCACTGGTACTCTCCCAGTACTCCAAAGAAACAATGCTGGGCTTGGCCCTGTGTAAAAAGGGGAAAGAAATCTGCCCCCATAATAACCACTGAAGGTGGGTGCTGGACACCCCCACTCCTTGTAGCTCCATGACACCCCTGGAGGAAAGGGGTGGGATATTTTGGGGAGCAGTATCAGCCTTGGGGACCTGCCAATTCTGTGTACCCAAGCCAGTGGCAACATGGAACCATCAGGTATCACCGTGGAGCCAGCTGGTGCCAAATTCCACTTTTTCATGCCATTTCAGGAAAGATGGGCTTTTGCAGCAGATTGTGGTGAAGTCCAGGCTCCCCGAAGGAAGTGGAAATTGAGGCAGGGTTGGAGATAGCCGTTTGTCCTTTTGCAGGTGAAGCAGTGTGGCTTTTACTCTGGGAGGAGGTTGGGGTGGCAGGGGAAGGGAGGGCAATGGTTCAGGTGTGCCCTGGGTGAAGGTGAGATCAGTTGCTTAGCAGAATCCCTGCAGCAGACAGATGGGGAGCACAGTGGGTGCCAAAATCTGGGGAGCGGAGCAGATGGCCCTCCAGAGTAAGGTAGGGTTAAATTGGACTTTATTTGGGTTTCCTATGCTGGTAAGGTGCTTTTTGCAAAGTCTTGTATTTGTGGCATGGTCTTTGCTAGCTGGAGAAGCCAGTGAATGGAAGGTGTGGAGCCCAGGCTGGTGCTGGAGACCAGACAGGAGCTGGTATGGGTGACCTCTGAGCCTGGTTCTCTTGGTTGAAGCAGTCCCTGTTTTGCTGTGTTTTGATGGTAGAAGTTGAAGATAACTGTCTGGAGGAGTAAGTCTTAGCAGGAGGAGCTGGTGGAGGTGAACACTGTTACATGAGGAGATGGAAAGGGGTGATTAATGCTTTGCTGTCTCACAGGGAGTGCTGTGGAGGAAGAGTTATGGCTGAGTTTTCTTTTTTTGCTGCGGTTGTGCTGCCCCCTTGTTGAAAATGTGAAATTTTATGAGTGTCCTCTAAAGCAGGATTGTTTCATCTCCCTTTTGCAGAGCTGCAATGGAATATGAAACTCACAGATGTCATGGCTTTCTACTTCTGTTACAAATCCCTTCCAAAATGGATGCATTTACTGTATGAAGTTGTTTGGACTTCCCAAAGGTCCCAACTCTGAAAAGTAAACTGCAGCCATCTGTCCTCATGTGAATTCTTTGTAGGGCCAAGACCTGGTTTGGGGATTTTCTTTTCTAAGTGAACAGGTTTCTGTTATCAGTGCACAAGGCACTGATCTCCTCGGATGAGAGTCAGCACGATACAGTCAGTGAAATGTGAGGTCCTCACACTCCTTTAGCCTGTATGGGTGGGTTGGACTTGCTGTGTGTTGCTGTAGTGCCTTTCCCTGGGCTTGTCCCAGCACTGGAGGGAATTTCTGGTGGAGGCAGCTCCCAGTCTGATGGCTGAGGTAGAGCATTTCTCTCTGCCGTGGCTTCTGATGGTGTCTAGACAAGGGTAGTTACTGCTGGGCTGGTTACTGCCCAGTCATGTTTCCGAGGCTGACTTGGCACTGATGTGGGCTCAGCACTTGAATCACAAAAATGCAACAGCTGAAGCTATGATTCTGATACCATCTCGTGGCATTACCATCTGCACCCTCAGGCATGCTACTTAGTGTTTTAGCCTCAACCTTGTTCATGCTGGACCAGATCAGTGAATTACTGATTTGGGCAGGTCAGAATTTACAGTTTCGCATCCTAAATCTGTGTTCTCGTCCATGATCACTTGGGCTGTTCACTTTTCTCCCCAGGCTTTCCCTAATCCCAACGGATATTTGTTTCTGACTATTAAACCACTTAAGAAGTTACAATACCTGTTGTGTGATTTGCTTTAGACAAGTACAGTCAGAGTTCATGGAAATGCTTTGTGAGAGCTGCCTCCACACCTTGCAGAGTTGATTCACTCTGGAGTCAGCAAAGGCTTTGGAGTCCTGTATCTGCTCAGGTTTTGTAAGAAGGCATCAGGACTGAGAAATGAAGTAATAGTTTATCTCCCTCTTATGGCCAGATTCAGAATGGCTACGCTACAAAGGCTTTTTGGTAGGGAGGAAAGGGAGCAGGGAGTACCTGCACTTGAGAGCTTTGGCGGCTGTGGACACGAGGAACCTTGACTGCTCACAAGGAGTTAAGCTGATCTCTTTAAGAAACCTGATAAAATATATTTTTCACTACAGTATAAACAGGAAAATGTCTGTGAAAGAGTTAAACTGCTCCAGTCCCTTCTGAGTTTGAACTGGTCTCCAGTTTAGCAAAAAGCAGGAGAACAGGATCCTGCTCAGCAGAGATTGCAGCTGTACCTTGTATGTTGAAAAAGATGGTGCTGTTAGAAAACTTGGCTGGTAACCAGTGATGCCCAACATCCCAGAGCAGTGGTGCTCTTGAAGCAGGTGGCGTGTGAGCAGCCTTGAGACAGTGGGTGCTGCTCTTTCTCTTCCTACTGATGTGGTTAAAAAAGAGTAAAATGGTCCATTAAATATTCCAGGTATGGTTTCTAACCCTCCTTGTGCCCCTTCCTTTGGTCAAGATCAAAATGATATATTCAGAGCCCTCTCTTCCTGGCATATTGGCTGTGCCTCATTAAAACCAGTCATGCTTGTCCTAAAACCAGGAGAGGAAGTGGAGCTGGATGTGCTTTGGGTTCAAGGCACCTATGTTGAGTCCAGTGTGGATTCAGACTACTTTGGCAATGACTAGCTTGGTATCTGGGGCAGGGGTTGTTTTGACCTGCTGCCCTAACAGGAGCCAAGTTTGATACTTCTCTGTGGCAAAGATTCAGAGTTGTGGTTTGGACTTGCTTTCTATTGGTCATTATTCCCCTTTCCTGGAGAGGGGTTTTGTTGCCTGACCTAAAGGCTGGGAATCTGGGAATGTGGCACTCACTCATCTGGTGTCAAGATTCAAAATTGGTCTGGTTCCAAATTCTGTAATAAATTTTGAACTTGGAACTGCATTTCCATGATTTGGCAGTGCTTGAGGGATGACTAAGGCCTATGTACCACTGAGTGAAGGCAGCAAAGATGAGTGATCTAACATGTTACTCTTTCTTATTTGGCTGTCCTCCTTCACCAGATACACTTGAATTTAGGTGGCTAGTTACAGGGGTCTGATCTAACAAACCTGCTTGCAGTTATTCAGGGATGGATCTGGAGACATGGATTGGGTTCTCCTCTATCAGATGGAGATACCATGCGAACTCTATGATGGGATGTAGTTATAAACATCAGAACTGTTGCTGGAAAACATGGGCTGGTTTAGACAGAAGCTAAATGCATAATGGCAATTTTGATTCTTCTTCTTTTAGGGAAGTCTGCTTGAGTCAGTGTCTGACTTACCAGTGGACTAGACACTACTCAGTTAAACAGCTGATGAGGGCAGGGAACTGGTTGGGCTTGAATTGCTCTATTGCTAATCTGCTTCAGGTAAACTGGAAAAAGCATCTCTGGAGTTGTCACAGAAGAGCTACATAGCTGTAGGAGCACCCTACCCTTCCTTTTTCTTCCCCCCAGCTTAAGATCAGGGTGGTTTGTTTTTTTTTTGCTTTACTCTATTTTAATCATATGGAATGTGGGATAATTCCTTTTATAGCCAAGCAACAGCTAGAACTTGAGGCATTACCTTATATGCCCATTGGTTGTGATTGATAAGTGCCAGGGTGATTTGACATGGCAACACAATCCTTCTAGGTAGGTTTGTGGGCTTGGGTGGGCATTTTTCCCCCTTCATAGGGCTAGTGATGAAACTGGATTCAATCCGTCTGCTTCCAGCTCTGGAGTCAATCTGACACTAACTGGCATAATTAACAGCACTAGTCTGGCCAGCAAGATGTGAATTCCAAGATTATTCTGTGGGACTTCAGCTATAATATCTAATCCTTAAAATTTGTATGGTAAATTGCACCTTACTGGTCTGCATATATATATTGATGTGTGTGTGCCTTTCATTCTGTTTCCGTAATATTGGACCTAAATACAGCACCTTACTCCCTCCCCACTCCAGGACTTAGGCAGGAGGGTAAAATTGGCTTCCTTTTACAGGCAAGCAAACAGGTAAACCAACCAGCCACAGATGTGGCTGTGGACCAGCAGGACTCTGCAGAAAACTTGTACCTCCTAGATACTAGTCTAGTACCTACCTACTGAGCTAGGCTGGCTCCTGAGGGTCTGGACTCCGGCATTTCCATAAGGCAGAGCAGCCATGCTCTGGCTCATGCACATGCAAGGCTGGTTTTCCAAGAATGCAACTCAAACTTCTTGCATGTTTTCTTTCAACTGCAGCTGGTCTCTTGTGACTGGGCAGAAGCACATACACAGGACTGGGGCAGGCAAAGCCAAGGAGGCAGCAAATCTTTACAGCTCCTTCACATTAATACTGTATCTGGTGAAGAAATGCCGCAGTCTCTTGAAACTTGTAAAAAGCATGAACCTATTCATCTGAGAAAGCAAATTCAAGGTACTAAATGACTGTCCAGGAAACAGGAACAGTGAATTTCAATGTGAGAAGGACTCCTGAGGTCAAAGGGAAAGCCCATTTGATCCACTGAGGCTCACTCTCCTTATGTACTGCCCTGCCCCTTCAGCTCCACAAAAGCAACTAATTGCTTCTTGAATTACTCAAGTGTCTTAGACCTGTCTGACTCACAAGGCTCTTCAGACTTTATTCACCATATCCAATGTAAGGATGTAAACTGACTGATATGCTAACTTTAGTCCAACATCCTACCACACAAATGAACAATATGAATTCTACAGTAGGTACAAACTTGTTCTTTTGTTCTGGTATGAAGATGTCTCTAGTATCATTTAAGGCTGGAATCCTGTTTCTATCAGTTGCCAGGAACATTTGTATATAATCAAAGGGCACTACCTACTGTTTCTTCATCATGATAAGGATTTTGTGGCTTTTCTCACTGTCCCATTTGATGTAAGGTATGCTCCCAATGCTTGTTACTTCCAAGGCTCTGATCCAAACCAAGAACTTCAGAGACCAAACATTAAAGATCCCAAATGTGGATTGGCTATCTAATGTCATTAGGTGCCTCAGTTCGGATCTGAAAGTTCCCATAGTTACTGCAGTCATGCACTGTGTATAGGCTGAGACCAATAAAGGCACAGCCCTACACACACACAGCAGTGGCACAGCGTTAGTATTTAGAGTTCAGTTTAACACAGCCTCACATTCAGAGACAGAACAATAGAAAAACCTCTGAACAACAGTGACTGAATCTTTTCTCCTTCACTCATCTATTAAAGCAGTTCTCAGAGGCAGGACACACAGGTTCAGATTCCTTCTTCACTGCAGTAAATCAAGCTCTACTCGCTACTTTTTAAAACTGGTGTCCCTGCTCCCTAACTACTGCTGCTGTAATGCAGAATTTGTTCTCAGAACCCTTTTCACTTACTCTTTCTAGACTCTTGGAACTTCTTTTTTCCCTACTGCATAAATGGCTCAGTTTCAAAAAAGTGGTGGAGACAAGCTACCAGGAGGTAAAAGACAGATCTTTTCCTGCCAAGAGCTGTCCTTAAGGCTCTAAGGGAAAATACCTACTGCTGATTTGGAGAGCAGTCTTTAACCACCAAATCAACATGCAGTTGAGAGCCTTTTCCTCACATACCCCTCATCCTGTTTTATAGCATGAACACAGACTATGAAAAAAAAGAGTCAAGCCACACAACCAGGTTATCTCAATACAGAGTGCTTCAAACTATACCAGGAAGGTTATAGCCAGTACGTTACTGAAAAATACAGGCATTTAAGTCCCCATTTTGACAGGAACGGGATAAAAATATTGATGGAAAAATAATGTGTCAGCAGGACTACACAGCACTGTGCAGAGTACAAACTTACTGCAGTGAAGTTCTCAGAGCTCTCTTGTGAAGGGCTTAAAGTACCAGGCGTTCTCATCTCCATTTCTGCATGTAACTGCGTTGAGAGGAGGTACTAAGAGAAATAAGTTAGCTACTGAATTAAACCACAGCATCAATCTTCCCTACAAATTACCTGATTCGAAAGGAAGCAGAGCATAGCAGGAACTGTGTCTGTTTGCATACAAGGTCTATGGGTAAGGCCACAGCTAAGGTATGTAACCCATCAATAGCAAAGATTCAGACATCACTGTGTTATTCAATGACAGAAGCAGATATTAGTTTCCTAAAAGACTGCTATCTGAACAGAAAAAAGAAAAGGAATAGCTCTAGCCTATTGCCAGAAGCGTTTTATTTTCATAAGGCTGAACATGCTTTCACCATCACTAACCCAAGACTGAACTTACTCAAGATTTGTAGATCATAAATGACGTGAGATAAGGTCAGTTCATTTCTTTGATACTTTGCATTTTTTGAGAGACACCTTATCTGGACAGTAATATCAGTATCCATCTTATTTCATAACTTCTACGAATAAAAACCAAAAACTACTCTGGAAAAGCTAGGAGTCAGAGATGGGTTTTGAAGTCTTTTATTGCAAAAGGTATGGACATTTGCTGGCAGAATACTTGATCACATTCTTTATTTGACTGTCATCCAGAGGACACTGCATGCATTCAAGCTGAAAGCATAGGACAGTTTCCACTAGGCACCTGAGAAATTTCACAGGAAAGAAAAGTCTTTCAAGTTGAAAGAGAAGTTTCAAACTGATCACCTACTCCGGTGCCCTTTGCTCCCCCCAGTTACCTGGGAAATAAGAATTAAATCAGCTATAGTCATAGCCAACTGTAAACATCTCCCTGCAATGCAACAGAAATTATTTACATAATTGATCCTGAAGTGTTCTTTCCAGTTTCAAACAGGAAATGTCTTTCCTAAAGCAGGCAGTGCAATGAGTTGCACCTAACTTGGCACCTACTACTCAATGCTGCATCATGCAGCAGAGGTGTACGATGCTTCCTCTTATCTGCCTTATATCAAAGCAAATCTGACAGCTCTTACTTGGTGTCCATGAGACTACCCCACCCCAAAACATCTTTCTTCCCGCTCCCAACTCTAGTATCATCTCAAACCACTTCCCTACCTTCTTCAGACAACACCAACTCCCTTTCTCTTCCACAGCCTTGCCTGAAGGCATCATTAACAAGAATACATGCTGCTCTCTGTACTGCAGTTAATAACAAAAGTATCTTCACACTTTGTCTGTCCCTCCACATGCAGAACTCCAAGTGCATCTGAATTTCACTGATTTCAGTGCTTTCCCACAGGTCTGATAAAGGTTAATCATCTTTGGCAGACAGCATTCCTGCACCAAATGGAACAAGTAATCCATTGCCAATCTAACAGGACACGCATTTTGTAACGGCAGCTGCTTAGTAACAGGAACTCACTGCAAGAAAAAAAGAGAGTTTAGAGGATGGTACCTTCACAAGTAAATGCATTTGAATAGAGAATAAATTAGAATATATTAATTAACAGCTGCACTTAGCTGTAGGTTATAATGGACTTCAAACTACTTGAACCAGACAAGGATCTATCAAGGTATTAAGGCTGCA
This sequence comes from Psittacus erithacus, assembly GCA_009867235.2. Lineage (NCBI taxonomy): Eukaryota > Metazoa > Chordata > Aves > Psittaciformes > Psittacidae > Psittacus > Psittacus erithacus. The sequence continues at coordinate 61,061 of WYDI02023173.1, forward strand.
AGTCACAGATAACAATTCACAATTAACTTCCTTTCATGCAGCATGATTTTAAGTTTGCCAGCAAAGCTGCGGATTGTAATTTTCCATCAAGACAGTGGTTCCTCAGTAATATGCGCACAGGCCTCAAATCAACATTATGGTACAGGGCCTTAGCAGAGATGGGTGCATAGTCATTTGTGTTAAGACAGAGTAGCAATTATAGCCCCCTGAGGCCCTTGAGTTATTTTAATCACAAAAGCCACAATGAACTTGTTTTCAACAAAGGCATATGGAAAGACATAGGTTGCTCTATTTAAATCAGTCAGCTTGGAATGAACAGTTATTCACTTCCAGAGATATTACCCTTAGTCCAGCAATGAGTATTTTGGTCACTGACAATTCAACACTCCAGTGCGTGTTCTGAAGAACAGCTACCTCAAACTGTCAAGGCTAAAGCACAATAACATGTCACCACTATACTTTCAGCTGTATTTCAGTAAAGTATATATATTTTTAATCCATTTGATATTGTTCTAAAAGTTATCCAGCCAATTCCATGTCAATTACTGCTGCATATGCTTTTACTGGAATAAATGGCCTTTTAGACTGATCCAAAACTGGCACTGGAAGAGTCTGGTGTTCTTTGATAGCTGTTTTACATCACACCTATGTCTTCAGTCCGAATCTATTTTTAGCAGACACTTCAGAGGAAGCAGCTCAGAATGACTGTGACATTGACAACATGCTGATGATTAAAGTGGTGTATTTTTCCTGTTTTGACAGGGAGGACACGTTCTCTATCTTGCATTTTGTGGACTATAGAGATGAGGTACATGAAAGATGTGAGTAGTAAATGCAGGGATACAAGACCTTTAGGAGGCATCCTGAGATGGAGCAGGAGGATCCTTGTTCTCAGGCTCTGGAGGAGGAGCTGGCACACTTTCCTCTTTCTTTTGTGCAGCCAAAAATTCATGAATTGCCCTCTCTATCTGGGGCCTGAAGATGTGGTTTAGTTTTGGATCCACCACCTGAGAAATAATTCTGTCCACTCCAGCTTCCAGCATTCCTGACCTTGAACAAAGACAAAGGAGTCATTCAGCTGCTCTGAAAAACTTCTCCCCAAACTCCTCCAGTAATTCTCCAGAGCCCTCCAGTCAACTGCAATTAGCATTAACATGGTGAGAACTGCAGCCCACTCAGTAGATCCTTAACAGGGAGCTGTTTCAAGCACCTATTTTCCACCCCAACCCCCTCTGACTTCTCCCTACAGAATTAACAACTGACATCTGGTCTCCCAGGTACTTAAATGACACGTTGGACAAGAGCCACTTTAATAGGGCTCATGTAGAAATGAGGTCAACATGAAAGCAAACAAACATATTTTGGCACAAACAAGGGAAACAAGCTATGCTGAGGAGGAGGGCAGGTGAAAGCACAGGGGTTTTTTTTGGCTGTCTGGAGGGAGAAAAGTCCTGCCCCCTAATAACATTGCTGTCACTCACTCCTTATAACTGTTAGTCTAGACAGATGGGTATTAATTATAAAAACAAGTACATGTAGCACACAGAAAAATTTCTGGAACTGAAAACTAGTAACTGAAGTGACTTATTACTTCAGGGGCTGCGTCAGACTCTTGGATTGTGGGGCACAGGCTGTCTAGCAGGCTTAAGTCATGTCTGCAAGGGAGCAGGGGACAGGAAATGGACATGTTGCCTGGTGCTCAGAAAAGGAGCCACAAGACTAATAAGGCCATGAATGCTGTGAGTGAATGGGTACAGGGTCACAGCACATCATGTCACCTCCAAGTAACAGCACACCCTATATATGTACGCAACAAAGGACATACACATCTGGACACCCTCAGCACTCAGTCGTGCAACTAACAGGAGTGATACGGACCCTCTAAACTCCCTAACACTGTCTGCCTATAGCCTTCTTAAAAGGAGCATGCTACATTCGCCTCATTACAGGCTCCCTGATTTAACATTTTTCAATTGTCCACTTCATTCTAGTGGTAGTGTAATATGAAATAAGAGGAAGCATTTAGTGACAAATATATCTCAAGGACTCCAAGTAAAGTCAGGAAATTCTGTACTTCCAGTGGACACCCTTCTCTAATTACAGATTAAACAAACTAATGTTACATATTAATGATTTACACATTCCATCAAGTACTCTGAAATATGGTTTCTTCTGTGTGTGAGACAATTTAATAGCATTTCCTTATAAGCATAAATGCCATTATCAAGTTCCCTACTGCTCCTCTACCCACATCTTTTACTATAAAGCTTTTATCTACAATTTTTATTTAAACAAGCTAATGCTCCTACTTCAGACTGCAGTGAATTAGTAGCAAGAGATAAGAATCCAAAGTCCCTAAGCAGCATAGTTTAAGTTGGCTTTCTTGTAATGCTGGAAATGTAACATCCTGAATAGCTGTACAAAAGCTACCCTCTGCTGCATGAAATCAGCCTAGCCCAGTGCGATTACTGCCTGCTAGTGGTCAGAGTCTACCTAAACAAGCTTTGGCACCTTTAGGATCTTTTCTTCAAGTGATGTAGGCTCTTTTCTGAAGACAAAGGTCATTCAGGTTGGTACAGTTTTGCTAGCAGGCGGTGATGGCTATCTGCAGTAATAACTTGGCTACATAGCTAATACAAGTATCTCACCATGCTACTCAACTCATCAACATACAAATTTCAGGCAAAGCAGTACTAAAAGCATTTTAATGAGACTTAAGACTGCACCCACAATTACAACGAAATTTGTGAGAGTACAAGAGAAAGTGGTGTGAAAAACTTAAGTGTGTACGTTCCTATTTGACTTAGATATTTAGATATTATTTATGAAATAGCATTATTATTTTACAGAATGTTGCTTACTTACTGAATCACACTTTGCCTTAGCCCATTTCGTAACTGGTTTTTGTTCATTGCTGGATTCCATTCCTGTTTGTCCAGGTGGGTCGATACAAAGTTGTCTACTTTCTGCCTCAAATTTTGATAGGCTGGCTGAAAAATAAGAAAAAGGCTGGTTAAACAGCTAAATGATCTCAAAAGAATCCCCTGCCAGAGTCCTTCATAATACATCTTTTGTCATGTACACTACTGTTCTGCTGTCTGTATTCTCCATCCTTTCAAGTTCTGAACAAAGGTAACCTTGTTTTACCTAAGAACACAACTGGTAATTGCAAAGAACAGTCAGTGTGCTATCATAATAATTCAAAGAGCTGGATAGATTGCTTTTAAAATTTTGTCTACTTGTAGTATTACTTGGTGAAATGCAAACTGCCTGTGCAGACAGGAATGGTTACAGCAGAGTTCCTGTTGTCTGGAAACGCTCCATCACAGAACTCCAGGAAACTGGCTGAGTAATACTGTCACTAACAAAGAACTTAATTATTTGTTTCTGTGATACTAACAAAGATGATCAGAATTATGTGAGTTCTGTCAGTGGAGACTTAATTCCAGCGAACAGGAGATGAACAAACCTATATAAACACACAGGAACCTGGTGCTGTGCCAGGAAAGGACAATAAAGAAGCAACATTTGTAGTTCAGAATTTGAGATGCATATGGGATGATGGATGAAAGGGCTGGTAACAGAGGTGCAGTATCTGTCCTGGGCAGTGTATGCCTATCCTGGCAAAGCTGCTCTCAGTTATGGCTGCTCTGTGCAGGTTACCTGACAGCTTCAGGAATGGCTTTGCAATGGCTGCTGGGGTGGCCTAGAATGATAATTACAGGTCCCAGAGCAGGAGTCTTGTTGGAAGTGTAAGAGTTTTAGAAAGCGAAACGCCCGTGTTCACTTTTGACAGGGCAGTCATGAACAACCCAACTTCAGTACTGTTAACAAATGGTCAGGAGTTCATGTTGCGACTGAGGACGAAATTAGTTTAAAACAGTCTGAGAACGTCAAGACAGAAAAGTTAAATGTTTTGGAAACGTGGGAATTATGCTCAAGAGGAGTGGTGTTCTGATGGGAAACCATCTTCCTAGTGAGGACTGGGCTAGAAAACGAAGTCTGAGCCTATGCTCTGGTCTGTTTCTCCTCTGGGGTGCCGCTACCACCTCAAGTCAAAGCCGCTCCACAGAGGCCTAGCAGGCGCCGATCGTAGCGCGGGTGTACAGCCCCACCGCACAGCAGCTTCTGCCCGCCACCCTGGCGGCCTCCCCCCTCCCGGGGACGGGACACCGTGGGCAAAGGCGAAGGGAAGGGGCGCGGGTGCTCCTTCGGCCAACGGGAGCCGGGTTCCAGGGGGGCTGCCCGCAACTCCGGCTAGGAGAGGAAACACCCAGGGCTCCCTAGGGGCCGGCCGGCCCGCCCGCTTCGGCCGCGATACCTTTGTGTCTACGTCGGCCAGGCAGTCCCTGCGGAAGCCGTCGAACAGGCCGCGGCTCTTTAGCTGCTCCACGATGATGGCGATGAGCTGCGCGTCGCCGGGCGGCAGCGAGGCCGGGTCGGTTGTGCCGGGCCCTGAGCCGGAGGCCGCGCCTCCCGCTCCCGCTCCGCCACCAGCTCCGCCGCCTCCTCCGCCTGGGGCGGCCCCGCCGGCGCCGCCGCTCTCGGACATGGCCCACGGCCTGCGCCCGGGGCCCGCCAGCGGCTGCGGCCCACTTCCCCGCCGCCCCCGGTACTGCGACCGTCGCCTGCGGCGCGCTGAGTTCTGCGTAATCCTGGCGCGCTGCATCAAGGGGAGGCGAGTCCTCCTAAGGAGGTGTAGTTACCGGCCATGGGACAGCTGAGCTCAGTCCTCCATGGCTCAGGAGAACTACAAATCCCAAGGTGCACCGCGACCGCACACCCGCGGTGTAGCGCAAGGGCGGCCGCGCTGGTTTCGTGATGCATCTTGGGAGTTGTAGTTCGACAGGAGGCGTGTTGCTCCGGGTCCGGCCGCAGCGCAGTCCGTCAGGCTCCGCCGCGCGGGTGGTGTCTGTGGGGAAGTTGGTTCCGGGACATGCGGCTCGATGGTTCGGGGTCCCCTTCCTCGGGAGGCTCTCAGGTTCCTCAGAGGCTTCCTGCCAGGTTCCTGCCAGGCTGTAGCTTCGGTGGCGTAGTTAGCGCTAGGTGTAAATACAGAAGCATAGAATTTAGTGGGATCATCCTGGATTTCCACGGGGATCCGAGCCTCATTCATCGCACTGCTGGCAAAAGGGAGGGCAGAGCCAAAAGCCTGCCGCAGTACCAGATCCTGCAGAGGGAATAAGCAACGGCTTCTATTGATGGGATTTTCTCTGTTGTGTGTGCATAGACTAGTGGTGTCATTTATGGTTCTGATTAAGCCTGCAAGCTACAGCTAGTGCCTTAGTTTTATTTCTTTCCTGCTCATACTGTAAAGAACTGAACTCATCAGGATACTCCCATCCTAACACAGGAGGACAAACCGTGTGCAAATGTAATAATGTAGCCCTCCACAAAGGTGCACTGCGTGGGTGCATCCTCACTTTTCTTTCTTTATACTATTCAATGAGCAGAAGGATGGCAAATTTACCTGCCACGCATTGTCCTCCTCTACCTGATTAAAATTCAGCAGCTCTGAGAAGCGGTTTAAGCTGTCCCTTTCCATCTGGCAGCTTTGAGGACAGAAGAGAGGAAAAATGGTAGTGTGTGCAGAGCCTAAGCTTCACACTGACACCTAAGTGCTCTCCTGCTGCAGTGGAAAGACTGTCCTTCCGGCCAGACACCTTGTCACTATCACTAGTCCACACTGGCTATCTTAAAGTGGGGTACAAAACCCACACAACTCATCCAGGCACTCGGAAATATCCATGGAATAGCATTCCTGCTGGACAGCTGTCAGCAGTCCTTCGTCCCCGCCGCTTGTGACCAGCTCACCAGCACCAGTTTGCTGGCATCGCGCTGGTGCAGGCGTTGCCCTTTCACGTGGAGATAACCCCGTATAGGAATGCATTAATCTCGCTGTCCTGACCCCCCACCGAGATCCGCAGGGACACTTGAGGGGCCGTGGGACATGTTGACTGGCGTTTGTTCCAGCCCTGTGCTGATGCAGGAGGCGCTGGATGCTTCCCCAGCCAGCACGTAAACGCTTTAGAAGATAAAACCATAGGGTTCCTCGTTCTGTAGCTCTCGGGGACACGGCTCTGGCTTCCCCCGCGGGCTGGGGACCCCGGGAGGGATCTGATGGCAGGGTTGGGGCAGGAGCCAGCCCCGTGTCCCCGGGAGGGGGAAGCCAGCGGCGGCCCCAGCAGAGGGCAGCCGGCGGCACCGGCATGTCCTGTCCTCTCCTCCTTGGGGAAGGGACGTAATTAATCGATTTGCCTCGTTAGGGAGCAAGCAGCAGAAGCCAGGGGATGGCCTCTCTCTGCTTGCGCACAACGCAGCCACTTAGGAAGCAGCGGAAAGGGAGCCAAGGGGAAGGTGGTTATATTTTGCCCGAGTTTCCTGCTGTCCCGGGAAAGGCTCCTTCTCTCTGCAGCACTGGGAAAGAGCAACCTGAAGGCAAAACCAGCCTCTTGGCAGCGCGCTGCGTTCAGGAGAATCCAGCCCAGGGTTCACTGCGACTGCCACAAGTGAAAATTCCTCCCAATTAACAAATCACTGAAAGAGGCTCTGAGCATCCATGTTGCAGGAGAGGTAAAGCCTCGGGGCAAACCTCTCATAGCCAGGATGTCTCCCAGCTGTAGCATCCAGATCAGCTTCTTCAGTTAAATGCTGTCACTGTCCCCAACCATGGCAGCTTGTCTGGAACTGTCTCCTTGATAGTGCTAAGGTGAAGGACAGTGCAGATCCTGCCGTGTTAGAGAAGCACTGCTCATGGTCTGTGCGTTAGGCCTCTTTCATTACTTGTAAGTGGATGCAGTGATCTGCTGTTTAGGATGGCACAAAGGGATGTGCATTTGATGTTTCAGGGCAGGGGGAAGGGGTAAACCTGGCAGCAGGGATAATGAGGATTCATAGGTTTCCCTTACAAGTTGGCTGGCTGTGTGATGTAGGACAAGCAGCATTTCATAGTTCGGAGATCTGTAGCTGGGGCATGAGAAGAGCATAGCATTTAATCTAATCTATATGGGTATTTTTGCTCAGCATAATAGCAGACAAACAAGAAACTGTGGTGTCTTAGATGAAGCAGCCTGTCCCCCAGGGGGGAGAACTGTGGACCTCTCCTAGCGTCAGATCTCCAGTACAAAATTCATGATATCTGTGAATTCTCTCTATATCCATGCCCTCAGGGAAAGCTTTAGGCAGTTTGCACAGTTCAGGTCAGTAGAAGACTTGGGAAGGGTGAAATCTTATCTGTTTGTTGCTGCTTTTGAAGATACAGTTCTTATGGTGGGATAAATAGGCTGTAAAGGGAAACAAACTTGTAAACTTTGAGAAGAAATAAAGAAACATGCTTAGAAAGTTGTTTGTATCAAAGTGAGGATCAAAGCAACGATTTTTGGTCTTGTTTTCCTGCGTTACAATTCCTCTGAAACCTGTTCATTTGATTGATGAGGGAGATGAGGATACTTAATCATAATTTCATTCTGGAAAGGACCACCCTTATGGAGTCACACTTTCTATCATGAATGACCAGAGCCAGAGGTCAGTCCTTTTTATGTTAGTGTTTGCCACCACAGCCTTTCAGGGTTCCTCTTTTCTCAGCCCTTGGTCTCCATTCCCCCTCCCTTTGCTGCTATCACAAGAGCTGTAACCCAGAACCTCTTTCCATGGAAATTCTGATATCGCAGGGAAAAAGTTACCCTCTGCTACAGCTGCCTACAGAGAGTTCATGGACACTGCATTGCCTGAGAAAACCAAATTGCTCCATAAAAGTGGGGTGAATGAAATCTGTTTTCATGGGTGCTCAAGTTCTTTCTGCTCCTTAAAGCTATCACTGAAGACTGCACCGTTGTGTGTATGATCCTATGGTGCAAGCAGTGGTGTGGTTGGCAGCCTGGTGCTCACCATGCAGAATACACAGTAGTGGAGTCCTCGATGTTGACACCCATTTGTGTCCCTCTCCACCCAGCTTCTAATTTTCATTAGGTCTGTAGAAATGCAAATAATGTTGAGGGATCTGTTCTGGGTTATTTAATCTCTGCTGATGTGAGTTTGTTCTCTTCCTTGGCAATAGAGATGAGCTTTCTACCTTTGTCCATGCTTTGGCCTGATACCAGGCCTGTTACAATCTGCCCATCTCCAGTGCTCAGGAACAGGTCAGCTACTGGAGAGGTGGAAAAAGCCAACACACCATAGTATATCATAAACCCTGTTTCATGCAGCGTTGTTGGCTTTTGCATGTTTGACGAGATTTCTGCCTTAGACAACATGTGCAGCCTTATCCTACAGGACCATTTGTGATAGAAACCCTTAATTGTGAGAATTTCAGGTGAGGGCAATCACTGGGGCTGGGCAAGATTCATTTTCCTCTCTTAAGGTTTTCCTGTATCATTAAAAGACACAGACTGTACGGAAGAGTCATAGTTGGCAGTTTTCTCTTCTTTGTCCTGACAACCTCTGGCCAAAAAATTGGAAGCCAGTTACTGAATCTAGTTCCTAGCAGCTTTGCCCTTGCCAATGATTAGACAGAGAAACCTGGAATAGGTGGCTGTGGCCAGGCACTGTATGTGCTGAAACACAGATTGAATTGCCATGGGGCCAGAAGCAGAGGGTGAACACGCTCTGCTTACACACATATTCACACACTCACACTGCTTCTCTTACATACACACATACAGATTTCCAGCAGCAAAAGGATTGAACTCTGGCCATTTTAACTGTAAAATTGTAGTGTTTTAGCAACAGTGTTGGGTTTCTTAGACTGGGCCACAAAGCATTGAAGCAAGTGTATGATTTTCCATTGCTTGTGTGTTTTGGGTATAGGGTAAGCAGCTCAGTGTATTTGGGGAAAAATTCAATGTTAAAACTGTAATAGTAGATTACAAGCTGTATCAGTAATTTGGGAGTGGTGTCTGTGAGCAGAGGCTGCCTGTGATGCATCTGGAATCGCAGACAGTGTTCCCAGCTTAAGGCTCAGATGCTTCTGTGTCCATCCGCTGAGCTCTCAGTGCTCCAAGGTGTCCCTCATTACCAGTTTTGCAAAGCTCAATACTGGGGAAGGATCTGGGGCGAAGAGAGACAAATCTCCTCTTCTGAAATGAGAAATCAGTGTAGTGTGAAAGAAAGTCTGGGTTAACCCCAAGAGGAGATTAGACAAAGCTCAGTAGGTATGCAGGCTTTTCTTTCTCTGAGTGGAATTCTACCCCTGTAAATCTAACTGATTTCTAAATACAAAAAGTAAAACTAATGTTAAAGATTGCTTTTCTAATATTAATGTAGGAGAAACCCCTAGGAATCTTGCCATGCTATCAAAAAATAAAGGGAAACCATTTCAAGGCCTGCTGGAATCGCGCTTTTATCTTTGTTGCCCCAGCCTAGCATACTCAAAGCAGACATCTGACAGATGTGCGTTTTTGCCGCACAGAGTAATGTCAGTACTAGTTTTCACCACCACCTCCTTCCATTTCCTCTGAGGGAAAGGCTTTCTGGATTGGAATGAGGTGGAGAAGACAATGAATGGGACACACTTATGCTCCACAATTCTGGGTTCTTGTAAAATGCTGCTGAAGCTGGAGGTTGTATCAATTTGTATTAGCTTGTGTAATGCAAAAAGCCAGCTGCTCCTGGGTAGGAGCTGTAGAAGCTGCCTCCCTTTCCCCCTGTGCTGGGACCTCCAGCAGTACAGACCCAAATCTGCTTTGCTGTTATTAGCAGGTGAGCTTTTTCCCTGGTGTGTTTGCAACCTAGATATTGCCCTGATATGTCTGTGCATGAGAACTATAGTGTGTGATTTAGTATGAGATGACTATAAATCAAGGTGAATCCAGCAGTGGTGTCAGCGAGGCTAAATTTGCTCTTCTCCATTAGGAGCATACAATCAGTGCCCGCTGGCTTTGGGCCACATTTGCCTACTTTTTGTAGGGTTGTATCATTTTGCAGAAGTTCATATTCTGTTCCTTTCCTGTGGTAGGATGGAGCTGTGTTGAGGAATACAACCCTAGTCCTCTGCACTGTGGTGGTAACTAGAGAGCAGTGTAGAAACCTCTGAAGTAGAGAAAATACTTGTGTGAAAGTTTGGTCCATTCTATGTCATCAGTTCCAAACTTGCTGTTTAATCTTTGCGTCAAACTTTGAACTAGTTAATGCAGCATTCGCTGTGTGTTTGGATGGATTGGGGTCAGTGCTGCAGTGAGCTTTCTTTGGCAGGCAGAGGAAGTGCCAGAGTTATTAGATCCCATAGATTTACAGAACGAACAGCTTGGCTACACAGGTGGCAAATTATTGAAAGAGTTGAGAAGTTGAAGGAATGTTCCCCAGCCCATAATTCTCTCCTGAAGAATGCGGACCATGCGCCCAGCCTGCCAGCCTTCCATAGGATCCAGAGCCCTGAAGAAAACATGTATTCCCTGCATGTTTGCCGTTCGTGCCTGGCAATGTATTATCCATGGAACATATGCTGTATATCTGACACACGTTCTCAACTCAAACTAAGGCCCAATGCTGCAAGTGTGCTAATGGTAATGACTCCAGTACAACAGATTTACTCTTGAGGTTCAGTTTTTGTGTATTGCTTGCAAGACTAGGCCCTATGGCATTATAAATATTATTGGTGCAAAACGCTATATTGCAATTTACATTTACATATAGAATAAACATATATATAGACACACATGTGTGCCTGTCTATGCACAATATACCTTTAGAAGTATTTCTGTATTAGAACAGCAGGTATATAAAGATTTAGACAGAATTTGTATACGACGTGCCCATCTCCAGAATGCTGTTTTATTCTCTATCTTTTTTTGTGGTTTCTATCCTGTAACTGCAACAACTTGGAACTCAGAGTACTGTATCTTTAAGTATCTAAAGAAAATATATTTGTAAAGCAGAGAGGCTGCACAACTTTTCAGAGCTGCATGCTGTGTCCTCAAACAGAAATCTCAGTTGTTCATTCTTCTATCATTGTTTCCACTATTATGAAAGACTAAAAGCATGTGGGAAAAATAATATAAATATTATTGCCATATATGCAGAAGCGGGTAATTTTCCATACTAGATGATCAAATGAAACCTTGTAGTGTATCTGTGTAATATAATACATTGGAATAATTGCCTTTCATTTGGGGTTTTAACATGTTTTATAAATGTTTATAGAAAAGTGCCAATTAAACTGATGAATTCAGTAACTGTTACATTTATGCAATGAAATGCAGGCTTTTTGGTGGTAAAATGATTTGTTTGTGATGGCTCTGGAATGTAGTGTCAGAGATGGGAGTGAAAACAAAAACCCTAGGCTATCTGTGCAAACTGCTGGACAAAATCGTGTTTCTCAAAGTGCAGTATTTATCTTACTTCTCAGGCTCAGAAAGAATCTCACTTTCCATACCCCAGATTTTACTATTGAGGGCAGTACTGCTATAAAAAACACTAAGAGGAGTGATGTGTGTGGGATTAAGTGCTGCTTATATCTGATTTTTCCATTTCAGTATCTGTGTCAGGATAACATGCTATGATAGTCTGTGGTCCCTTGCTTGTTTCTACAGCATTGTTTTTCTAGATTTTCTTCCCTGGACTTCTCTATAGTTTTCAACCTGAACAGGGTTTGACCCCTTTCTTCTCCTTGCTCTATACTACCCCAAACTAGGGAATGAAGCCCCGTATTTAGAGTTTCTGAACAGGAGGAAAGCATGACATGCTGCAAGCATTTAGGGACCTAATGCAGCCTGACAGCTGATTGGAAATACACTGGTGTCAGAAAAGAAACCAGCTGTTCACTTACCTTCTGGAGAGAGGCAAGGGCTAGACTTTGTCACATCCAGGAGTAGAGGAGCAATTACCCTGACATTAGAGGATGAAAAGATGAAAAAATGTAGGCTGAAAATTAATTTCTTTTGTCCCTCTGTTTCGCGCATCCATCAGCAGTACATCTGGGCATCATGGATCTAATTTAAAAGTGTAATTTCTATCCCAAAAGATCACATTTGCAGTACTTCCTGCTCTCAAGTTCAAGGGGGAGCAAACATGGAGTAGAGGTTATTTCTGCCCCTGTATGCTAGTTCTGGAGCTCTGTTTTAGCTTATTTCTTTGTGGATATGTGCCTATGTATATCTGTGTGTAGCCTCATAACATGTTTTATGCTCCACATAAGTTACTTGTCCCTTATTTACAGCTTGCAGTTCTCTTCCCTTCTCTAAGGACCTGCAGCTCTTGACCTTTTAGCCTAGTAAATTATTTACACATGAAACAGTGAATCAAAATGATGAGTCTCAGGAAGATGCTGCTTATTCTCAAGGAACAAAAACACATTTCTGCATGAAATCTCCTTCCTGAGGCTTTCATTTTAGGCTTGTGTGTCCTATCCTCCTCATCCCTTCCCATTATGAGAAGGAGAGGCACTCCTTTTTCACACGGCCATTCCATTTGCACAGGGAAATGTTTTGCTGCCTCTGATTTTAAAACAGCCCCTTGGTATTTTGGGGATGGGGTGAGAGGACATTAGTTTGATATCTTTCTGGAACTGGAAAACAATGAAAGAATGCAAAGAAAAGGTGTGTGTAACAGCCCAAGTTGCTACGGAAATCCCAGACTGAGGTTGATACCAACGCAATTAGAAATGCTGGAAGTTCTAACCTAAAAGCCATCTGCTCTGTGGAGCTCATGGCTGTGCAAACATTCTTTCTTTGTCTGAACAACAACTCCTGGCACGAAGGCTGGTTGTCTGTGGTGCCACATTGTGTCTGGAGTGCATGGCCATGGTTCGACATGCTTGGCTGTGCACTCCTCTGGGGTTTGAGAGGCCATCCATACCCCTGTATTTACTCATTGTGGGGCCTAAGACACCTTGCAGAAGAAATGCTTTCCAACATGTTTGCTTTGTAGGCACATCAGTGTCTGGCTGCCCAGGTGATGTTACTTTGGGGTTAATCTTAACATTGTCCAAAGCCCCCCAATCTGTAACTTACGGTAAATTTCCCCTTTTAAAATCTGAAATAAAAATGCTTCATACTGGATGTTAAAGGAAAAAAAGTTATTTCACATCAAGAGCTTCTAGAAAAGGTTCTTTTTAATTCACTGGAAAGTACACATAACTGCTTCTCGGTAAGGCTCTTGCAGATTCTTTGATGAAAGGTGCTATTGTGAGACTATTGTGCACATGGCTAATGGGGGAATTTTTTTTCCTAGAGCTGTACTAATGAAATTGAGAACATGGTGTTACAGTTCTTGTAGCAGATACCTCCTTGATACTCATGCAGTTTTATCTGTGGTACAGAGAAAACATACACAGAGAAATGCGAACCTGAGAAACAAAGTGGATAGAAAACAGAAAGTTATTTAAATACCGTGATATCTTGCCACAGAATGTCGCCCATTAAAGCAACGTGGGAAAATAAACAAGAGCAACATCTGAAAAGCAAAGATTGGGTTTGGAATGATCTCTGCCACCTTTTTTCCTTTTTTTTTCCCTTTTTTTTTTTCTTCTTTTTCTTTTTCTGTTTCTTTTTTTCTTTTTTTAAACTGTGTTTCCCTTTGTATTAAAAGGTTGGAATACGCCAAGCACCTTCTTTTCTGAAACCGTCCTGGTTCTGAGTCAAAAAAAGGAATAAAAACCATTCTGACGTTATAGAATGGAGCACTTTCTCAGATTAAAGTGGTTTATTTTGTCAAGAGCATAAGGAATTCTCCAATTCATGCATATTTCATGAAGGAGATTGCCAGTTTGTGGATATTTCATGAGAAATGAAATTTCTACATCATTAAGTGGCCAGAGAATAAATTGCAAAGAAACATGGATACTTTTTATGAGACCTTTTAAATTCAGTTGTTGTAGTTTTAGAAACTGAGATGTGAATTGATATATCTGCTATAGCTTCCACTCATGGAAAGGCGAGTTACACCTATCACACAGTGACATACAGGCCCCCAAATTTTGTATTAAGGGAAAGAAAGTCTTGTGTAAAGGGTTTTTTCATCAGCATGGCTCTGAAAGGAATATCAGGTTGGTAATTGCCTCCTATAGATTTTACATTTGAGGGGGAAAAAAAAGAAAGCTCTGCTTGATCATGAAATCCTTGGAGTGAAAAATATCTTATTTCTTCCTCCCTATACATGACTGCATAAAATTGCCTTTTTCTGAGCTTTCTGCAGTGCTCAGCGCTCATCATTTGACTAAGGCGAAGTAGCCAAACACACTGCAGCTGGTATTTGAGATCCTTTTATCCATCTTTCTTCATACACACACACACACTCTGAGACAAAAGTTAGTTTCCTTTAGGCAATGCAGAGCCCTGGGAGAGTGGCAATTTCTTTGATTGCCTATTGTAGCTGTAGCACTGGAGATAAAAGTTTAATGCATTCTTATTGTCTCAGTGCTTTTAAGTATTCAGCTGCACGGAGCAATGCATCTTCATCCGTGTAACCAACTGAATGTAGTGGTTTAAGATTAACAGATACAATGTCGATGCTGTTACCTTTTCTGTTGGTGCTCAAGAAATCATTTGCATCTGAGGTGAGCATAGCTTTAATAGTGTCTGGCAGATGGGGAATATAGAGCTCAGGTACAAGACAATGCAAAGGACCCAGTTAATAGTGGCAATAGCAGCAATTCACAAATATGATATTACTTAACAATGATGGGCAAATTGGCTTGGAAAAATCTGGGGCTGGCCCAAAATTCACATACAGAAGTCTGCTGCTGTTGAGCTGCTGGGCAAGGCATGTTTATTGTGGGTGAGTTTTGGGCCATGAGCTTCTGAGAGTGGAAGCACGACTAAGACAGATCCCTTGTCTTCACCATTCCCCCAGTTTTCCTAGAGGGAAGTGAGGGAATTGTCTTATCCAAGATAGGAATTTAAAAGCTGTTCCCTTTAGATACAAACAGAAGAAGACAGAGGCCAAGTTTTAGGTTGTCCTAATTTTAGGCTGACATTTTAAATATTTCTCTTGCCTTTTGTCACAGCGCTGGTTTCTCTTTACATCTCCTAGGAAGATGCTTATTGTGCTATTTTCCTGGCATTTCCTCTCCCCTCTCCTAACCACCATTCAGCTCTTGTTGCAAAAGGGAGGTCAGGAGAATAATGCCCTTTTGCTGACACACGGGTAACCCAATCCTCTGCCCTGTTGGTCTGCTGTGCTGAATTCCAACTCATCTGATTGCACTGAGGGCTATTGTACCATCCTTGCCATCAGAGCTGGGTAATTGATATGCTTGAAGGGACTTTAATGAGGAAGAAAGCTAATTAGTTAATGTAAGGAGTGAAAAATAAGTCCAACAACCCTGTAGTCCATTTTGTTCCATTGCAGCTTCCCACAGTGCTTAGCATGGAGCCTCATTTTGAGCTGAGCATGACTGAATGGAAAGCTTGGCAAATCCCAGCAGCAACTGCAATGCAGAACTGGGGTTAAGTTCAGGGTCTTGGTCTTAGCTGTGCTTGGAGAGATGGGGTGTGTGCTGGCACACAGCAGGGAGTCTGCTTTGGCCAGTATATGGTGTGGGGAAGGCTGCAGCGGAGCTGCTATGCAGACTTTGAAATTAGCAGTTTCCTCTGAAGTGGCTGCTGAGGATGAAGGTCGTGATGTTGGCCAACCAGGCTGACAGCAGTAGGGAGAAAAGTGCCACTGTGGAGATGTGGTACCTCAACATATATAGCTAAATGCTTTCAGTAACTTCTGCTATCCTCAGGCATGTCCACATAGTTTAGTGGGATAAAGCCTTACCTCTCCCATGAGGAATGGAAGGGGATATGAAGGGGAAGAACAGAGCTGTAGAATTTGTACAAGTGAGCAAAAGGGATTAAAAGAAAATAAGGTAGAAAATGAAAAAGCATACAAGCCAGACATTGAATCTGAATTTCGCATTCCAGGTGTTTGTAGATGTTAGCTAAAGCTGGATGAGTGACAAAGCTTCTAGTGGATTGGTCTAGGCTGGAAATTGTGTCTTTTGGGTAAGGGGGAATGGAGGTGTCATGGTGTCAGGATTCTAAGTGTCACTGGTGTCCACCACTGTTCATTTCACTGTCATCTGCTTTTATTTGGAAGTTGACATTAAAAATATTACAGTCAGAACAGTCCATCCTCTCCATCAAGTCAACTGAAAAGAATAAGCTCAGCCTTCAGTGGTGTCTCATTTTTGTTTCCCTAAGCCTCCCTAAATCCATCCTGGCATAGCACAGTCCTCAATTTTTTATCCCTGGGAAAAATAAGTTTGAACTGGATGAGAGATACTGGCCTAGAAAATGTCTCATGCCCTTCAGTTTGTTCACTGGTTTAATGTTCTCCTCATACTTGAACACAGTGAAACTAACTGAGGTGATTTGCTGCCCAAGGAGGAGGGGTCAGAAGGTTTGGAAGGCTTCAAAGACCACTGAAGTCTGTGGAAGTTTCTTCCCTGACTTTGGTGGATGCTGACTTTGTCTTAAGAGAGAAAAAGACAGTGAAGAAAGAGAGAAGGAATGGGAAAGAAGAAATAAAAAAGGAGTAGGAATAAGACTGCAAAGAGATACATAATCAAACACAGCTGAATGGTGTTTGTTCTGAATAAGGTATGTTTCCCAGTGTGGCCTTCAGATCTTTATTCTTTGTGCAGAAATTGAGTTTCTTCTAGCAAGTCCTGTAAACACCACCTGCTTCTGGTGCTTTAGATAATGAGATGGGCTGGAACTAGACCAGACCTTGGGCACAACTGGGGCTGAGGCTGAGCAAAGTGTGGCGGCAGTAAGAGCTTATCAATTATTTGAGAGAACAGAGTCAATAAAAAGCCTTTTTCAATATAAATATAATCTTCTTGAATGTGGTGGGACTCTGGGGAGTAAGCTGTTCACATGAGATGAAACTCTTCTAGTTGCTGATGGTAAGTAATATTTGAAGACATCTTTGAGATACTGATCAATAGCTGCTGCTTTGTCCTTGCTCAGTTCCGTCCTGTGTTTCACAGCTGTGGACTGGCGCACAGCCATGCTCTGTAGGCCAGTGCCTTTCAAGGTCCTGGTTCCTTTTCCCTTTTCCCTGTCATCAAATTCCTCCTTCCCAGAGGCTGCTCATCCTAGAGTCACATTGGAGCAGGAAGGCAATGAGAAGGAAGGCTCCAGGTTTAGGAAGGAGGTATTCACAAAACCAAATGCCTGCCACTCTGTGGGTGGTACTGTCTCCCTTAAGAGTCCCTAAACAACTCTGTGTTTATGCTTATAAGCATGTCTAGAGTGTTGTGTACAGTTCTGGGCTCTCCAGGACAAGACAGATGTGGAGCTACTGGAGAAAGTCCAGTGAAGGGCCTCTGAAATCATTAAGGGACTTGAGCATTCTCCTAGGAGAAGAAACTGAGAGCTGGGACCGTTCAGCCTGGAGAAGTCTCAGAGGGGATCTCATCAAAGTATACAAATACCTGAAAAGAGGGTGCAAAGAAGACAGCCAGGCTTTTTCAGTGGTGCCCGGTGGCAGGACGAGAAGGAATGGGTGCACACCAAAACATGACAGGGTCTGCCTGAACATCAGGAAACACTTCTTTGTTGTGTGGGTGACCAATCACTGTAACAGGTTGTTGCCTATTGAGTTTGTAGACTTTCCATCCTTACAGATACTGAAGAGCTGTCTGGACATGGTCTTGGGCAACTGGCTGTGCATGGCCCTGCTTGAGCAGGGGCTTGGACCAGGTAATTTCCAGAGGTCTGTGCCAAGCTCATCCAGTCTGTGATTCTGTGACTTGATGATGTGTGTTTGCGTAGGCCTGATTTCTCCTGAATACGGTTGCTTCCACACTTAATCACACGCTCTGTAGCAAAGGTGACCAGATAACCTCATTGCCTGTGCCTCTGTGTACCCACATGCGTTATCCTTTGCTCAAAAATCCTTGTTAGCGTATAGGCACGACTGCAGTATGTTCGCAGGTGCATTGTGCCTACGCTGTCCCTGTGTTGCTAGCGCTGGGGAGAGGAATGTGTGTTAGCAACCATGAGAAATTTTCCCAAAATGACCCTTTTGAAAGGAAAGCTTGAGAAACTGAGAGCTGCTTAACTCTCCTGTCTTGTAGAAGAGGCGGAAAGCTGCCATTAACAAGTGGCCAGCTTCAAGGCTTGGGTTTCTCAGACCTTTTCCATTTGCTTTTGCACTCTGGACCCTGGCATTTTAATGGTATCTGTGTCATTTAAATTGCAATATCCTGAGTGTGAATCTTCATCACGTCAGTGTTCTGACAGTCACACTTGCCAGGTCCTAGGTGTGTTCCATTAAACAGTCTGTGTCAGAAGAATCATTATTGGATACAGCTACAAATAGAATACTGAGTAAGTCTGAGAACTTAATGAGATTTTTTTTCCCTGTGTATCTGGTTGCAAAATCTTGGTAGTTCCTCACTGCCTGTGCTTCCAGCCTGATTTCCAGGCTGTGCAGCTTGACTGCCTGCTCCCTTTTCCCCTCAGAAAAAAGCTTTTGGCCAGGTTTCAGCTGGACTCATCAAATCACAGAGAGAATGGAGTTCCTACAGATTTTATGAAAACTGATGACTAGATAGTAGAGAAAGTCCAAAATTAGTCCCCCAGTGAGAGCAAAATAGGCAGAATTTAGTAATCGGCCACTGTTGGTAGCTCCCAGCCAGCCAATAAAGCAGCCAAGTTCATAGTTGTGACCCAGCTATTGCTTCTGCTGTCTCTTGCTGTGCCAAGCAGAATTGAGATGTGGGAAGGAGGTGCTGTCTTTTGGGAGACAGAGGGGACATTGCACTGGGAAAAAACGTTTTCAGGGGCAAAGGACGCAAAGCTGTAGGGAACCAGGCTTCATTCCTTCTGGTGAGCGTGGAATAACTTGTTTCCATAAGTTGTTCAGAGGCCTTAAAACAATAAACTAGTAATAGTAACTGGTGCTCCCTGGCAACCCTGCAAACACAAAGCAGTCTGAGCAGCTTCGTTTTCTTGAGCAGCAGTATCTGCTTCATTACAGATTTCAGTTTGAGGCTTTCAAGGGGTTCCCAGTAAGTGGAGAGATTGGGAAGGATACTGGCCTGGTCCTGTGTGATGGTGTCCAATCTCACATTCCTCGCACACAGATGTTAATGGAAGAGTTGGGTGTACAGGGAGTTCTGACTTAGGGTTTGTGTTCTATTTAAGAACTGAGCAGCAGCAGCAGTCATGTGTGTGGGCATGAGACAATTATAAAGCTCCTCTGTTGCCTTGCCTTGCCTTGTACTTTGTCTGTGGAGTACAAAGGATACAGGAACTTTATCTCGTATTAAACTACTTCTTATATAATAATTACCATGAGTGTGCCCATGAGATGTTCTAGTTAGGATTCAGTTCAGATTGCTGTCTGAGCACTGCGCTCTCAAAATCCTTCTCCTAAGGCTGAAGCTTTCTCAATGGCATTTACTTAGAGACAGATTTATCACTTTTAGGAAAATAAGTTTAAGGAGTCAAAGGAGCAGGGTTTGATGATGGATCCCATGCAGTGCAAGAAGGGAGAAGGGCAGAATCTCTTCTGCAGGACTTAGTTTGTACCTGGGTGGAAGCAGCAGCAGTTTGTGTATCCTGCAGGGCTGGGATACTCTGACACTTATACTGTAGACAGTCCTCATGCTTTCTGTGACCTGGCATCTGTGCCCGTCCTACATATGGGTGAGGTTAATGCCAGTTTGTTTCTAATAATGTGACATGCAGTAGAGAAGTGTGAGCCTCCTCCCTTCCATCCTCTGGAGTTCAGGTCAGTGCTGGCTGACTAAAGAGGCACCCCTTGCCTTTCCCAAGAAGTAAACTGCCAGCTTTTAGCTCCTTTCTGGAAAATGAAAGCAGTGTGTGCCCCAGCAAGGAACTCCTGCATGCAGGACTGGCCCGTGGCATGCAGAAAGGAGCTGCAACAAGTGCTGAGCCTGAATTGCCCCTGGCCTACCTCCCTGGAGAGTTCTCTTGGCATTTGGGAACTTGAGGCAAAAGGTAGAGCCCTTGGAGGGGGAGCACTGAGATTGCAGAACAGGAGATTTCGCTGTGCTTCTGTGGCAATGGTAGCAAATACACACGGGTCTTCACTCCTCTGCCTTGCTTGGTGTTAGGGTTAAGATGTTACTGCACAGGACAGACCTGTTGATGTTCCCACAACAAGTGTGTGACTCGCATGGTTGGCTCCTGTCTTGCCTTCCCCTTGCTAGCACTGCCTCTTGCAGCTCACGCAACAACTCTCCCCTTCCATGACCCCCTGCTCAAGACACTGCCCAGCTGCCTCTGGCATGTGGAGATGTGCAGAAACAGAGTCAAGTGTGCTGTGCTGCAAATAGCTGGAGAGCTGTTTGGCACCCTCTGATCTCAGTGGGACACACTCCTACTCCAGCTCACCCCTAGGGTCCCCTGCCACATCTCAGCATTGACTTAGAAACACAGCCCCTTTCTTTGTGTGTTGGAGAAGAAGAAACTTCCCTGGTCTGACACACTGACCGTACATACTGTCTTGAAAGAGAGTTTGTTAATATTTACTAACTTTTGTAATGACCTCTGGGATCTCTGAACAGATTTGGGCAAACCATATGAGGCTTCTCTTTTGGCAGAGATTTATTGTGCACAGAGCAGATTCAAATCCCAGCTCCAGGGAGTTTGTAGAGTGGGGTAGAATTGAGCAACACACGAGGAGACTCCCCAGTCCTCTGCAGAAGGAAACAGCTGAATTTCACATGCAGTGAGTGGCTACCGTTGTGGGCTGTGAAGGGTCCCTGGAGTTGTAAAACCTGCAAATCCCATCCCTTTACCCCAGCATGACTTTTCAGTGCCATATAAAGATGCTGCGTCACAGCATGCCTATGTGCCGTAGTCACGCTGCAACATAAGCATTGCCAGGCTCCAGCTCCGTAACCTTCTTCCAGCAGGCGAACTCCCAAGAGGAGGCATCCCCCAGAACACGCTCCAAAACAGGCAGCCAGGAACAGAAAGTTCAGGGCAAGCATCGAGTGCCTGCAAGTTCTGCTGCAGTGTCCTTGAGTGCCCTCCCTCTGCCCTGAGCCTTTGCCTCTAATGCTTTCGGCTCCTACAGCTTAGTGCATTTTACGAGACGTTCCCTTCGTGTTTCTCTCCGCCTTGTCTGCTCTCCAGCTCTGCTCCAGCCCCATCTCATATAGCTTTTCCCTTCTGCTTTGCCTCTGCCTTTTGAGATCACTGTTTCCTATGAGGACTTTGGATCCAAAGCACAAATCTATTCCTTGCGTTGCGGCTCTGCATCACAGTTTTCTCTCATTTTGCTCCCTTGATTGCTGTGACATGCAAAGCTTTTGGGACAGTGTGGTTGTAAGATGTGATTAAAAATAGTGTTTGATCTATCTCAATAGGCACATAGGATTATCAATCCTCACTAAGGCTTGGAGCTGTGTGTAGGTTTGAAGGTGAGGATATTCCAGTTCAAAGGTACATAAAGCCAATTGCATTTTAAACTGTTTTTCCCTAATGCTTCCCTCTGGAGTAACAGGGTGCTGTTTGCTTGAGTACTTCCTGCAGTATTTGTATTTCCCATTGTTAAAATGCAGTGAAGTCAGCATAGCTTTCAAGGTGAGGATTTCTAGGTGTGCCTCCTTAGTGGTCACTGTATCAGGTCCTCATAGACTGAGACAGAAACTTAGAGCCTGGGAGCGGATTTTATCACGAGGCAGTGCAAAATGGGCAGTAGCAGATATTGGGGAGCGCTGCTTAATGAAGTGTTTAAAATGGGCCAGCAGGAACCTCTGTGTTGCAATGTTCAGGAGCTCTATGTGTACTGTTTAGGCAATACTGGGTTCTGGGGGCTGTGTGCAATACAAATGGAAAGAGTGACCTGGAACAGTGTCCTTTTAAAATTTCCCCAAAATTGTGACTTGGAAACCTCATAGTTGGAGCTTTTCCATGAAGGTGGAGATGTGCCAGGCTCTTATTGATTTTCCTCTCTTCTCTGTATCAAAACTAAGCCAGATTCTGATTGTATTTGCACCAATGGAAGTAATGAAAGCTGTTAATTAATTCTGCATACTTAAACAGTTTTCAAATAGCGATTTGACAGTTCTATAAATTAATACTATTAAGAGCTCAATTCCAGTGCAGTTATTCCACACTGATACAGGTACAAGCAACAGAAGATTCGGCCCTTACTCAGGCAACATTGTTATGGCTTTGTAGCACACATGCAAAGAAGAATCAATTTAGTGGATCAGAAATAATTCTTTTCCAGGGCTTCCCTAGGTGGGTTTCAGCGCACGCACCCCAATCCAGTTGCACCTGAAGTGGGAATAGTGGAGATGAATGGTGTTATGACAAGAGGAGGAGGAGTGAGAATATCAACATGACATTTTCTCTTTTATTGCACCCTAAGCATCTGATCCACAGCTGCCATCTGGATGCATAAACTCTGAGGAGCTCCAGTGTCACTGCCTTGGGCTGTGCGGACCCTGGGCATTGCAGGCTTGGAGGATTCCCATCATAGGGATGCTCCCTACCTCCCCTTCTGCCTCACCAATGCTGCAACCAAGAATGCTGTAGCTGCTTGGGAGAGGTGCCAAAGAACCCCTACAATATATGAAGAGCTGACCTTGGGCTGTTTGGCTGTGTGCCATAGGGCAAGACACCATCTTCCTGTAAAATAAACACCTCCTCGTCCTTAGCACAGCAACATCTGTGAAGGATAAAGGCCAATCTGACTGCTGATGCTGCCAAACTGCCACCCCATTACAGCGCTGGGGGAATCTCAGCCACTCATCCCAGCCCTGAGTGATGTCTCCCAGCCTGGGTAATGAGATGCACAGACTTTGATTTGCACGCCTGCAGCAGACAGCCCCGTCCCAGTGGAGCAGCCATATGTGCAAACTTCAGGTGTCCTCGCCTGGGCTGCATATGCTTTAACGTGATTTATGCTTTTGGAACTCTGTTGCCTTTACTGCCAGACTGCATAATGTCTTTTCAGATTGTCCCCTGGCATACCTAGATTCTATTTTAATGGAGTTTATCTACTTGCCCTATAAAATGGGATGTCAGTGGATGTCTCCTCACTTCTGTTAATGGAACAGATAGTGACTTCCCTCGCCAGCCTACAAAATGTCCTGGCAATGCTGGCTATAGGTTCCTAGGGTAGTAGGTGGGATTCGGCTTCTAAAACCTGGTCCTGCTGGTCTGGATTGAGGAAACACCTATACTTTGATTTGACTCAGATCCATGTCAGTATGTTCTGTAGCAGCCTTCAAAAGCTGTACTGGGTGCCTGTAACCCCTTAGAATGGGCATGGGGGGCAATTCAGGGTGGAGTGACACTGTGTGAAAGTGATTTTTTGGTGAATAGATTTCATTAAAGCCAGCAACATTTGGGGCACCTTCAGTCCTTATGGGTTGAGGAAGGTCTTCTGCAGTAGAACCAATGAAGGGTGCTGTTGTTAATCTAACTAAAGCAAGAGCTTGAATTGGCCCTTCTGCAATGGCAGTGTGCAAGTGTCCTGCAACTACTCTGGCATTTGTGTGCACGCATGTGTGGCAGGACTCGGGAGCTCTGGAGCTGCTGGGTTTGCTGGCACAGGGACCGGGGGACACGTGGCACTCAGCATTCCCAGGTGATAGTGAAAGGTCACAGGCTGGAGAAGGGACAGATTGTGCATAACCACTCCAAACCTGAGCACAGGGCCTGGATACTGAATGCCTTTTTTCTCAGGTCCTCTAAGACAAATCTTCCATGTGATACCCATGTATTTTCTGGTTTTATAGGACAGCTTCAAAATCATGGCATGTGACAGCAGCATTGAAATTTCTGTAGATTCACTGTCACTGCTTCTCCTTTCATGTGGCTGTTTTATGAATGATGATGTAAAATGGCAATCAGTGTTGACATTACAGAATGCTACATCTTTTTGAAGAGCGAAACTTGTGACCTGGTGATCTTTGCACAAATTTCAGTTTACCATTTTGTGTGGGTTGCTGTATCCTTTAAGTAGGTGTTTTGTGAAAGGCACTGATATTTTGGAGGACAAAAGAGTCACGTATAAAATTAGCATATTTATAGATTATGTAAATATTAATATAATTTATTCCAAAGCATTGTGTGCTGCACAAATATAATCTCTGCTCCCCTATCACACCTCATGTAACCCCTGTGCACTTCACAAATTACCTGAGGCTTTACTGTGCTCTCAGATATTCCAGTTGATCACTAAAAGGATTTGGAGTGCGAAAGAAGACACCGAGCATCAATCAGAAAAAATCACATTTCCTGTCTTGCGTTTTTCCTAAACAAAAACCTTCCCAAACTCATAAACTATGTCAAAATAACACCCATAGAAATGTTTTCTGCATGTGGGTGTGCTCATGTAAAGTTTCTATCTGCCTGCCATCCGTTTATGAAATTAACACAGGTCATGTATCATGGTGAAGGACACATAAAACTTAGGCCTTATATGAATATGCACACCATTTATGCCACGTTAATTTCTAGCTGTTATATTTGCAGGGCAGGATGGCGAGGGAGGCAAGTACAAATAGTGCCAGCCATGCAACATGCGGCTGGACAGGTCTTTGGGCTTATTTTCTGCTGTGCTGGGGCTGTTGGCTTTGCTCTTCTCCGCTATGTCCATACAAGCTGAAACTATGCTCCTGGCCAGCTAATTTAGCTCCACTAGCCCTAGCCTGGGCTTTGACTTCTGACTGAGGAGCCGTTTGCGCAGGCCTGGGCTCTCTTTAGTGGAGCTGCTGTTATCCACTTCCCAGGGATAGAATAAGTGTGAGTGATGCATGTTTTGGGCAATCGCAGGAACTTCTAAGTCTGTTGATAGACTGTGGATGGTACAGTTCTGCTTCAGATAAGTGAGGGTCATCAAGTAAGTACTACGTGATCAAATGTATAAACAATTCAAATGTCTGATGGGCCTAAATTAAGGGCACATCATCTTCAAGAGGGACTATGCTGTGGGATGTCTGAACACAGAGGGCTTTCTGTCCTGGCTTGTTTAGTTAGGTGGAATAAAACTAGTTAATGAAACCTGGCTGCATATTTAAATCGCCCCTTAAATCGCACATTCTGCTGCCATCTGAAACTGTGGATACTAATCTCGCTGGAATTAGGCAGGCTGCTTTCCTGCTATCTGCTGTTGCTGCAGTTGACAGCAGTAACGTATGGAGGAGGGAGCAGCCTACAGTTTGATTATATTTTTCAGGGAATTGGGCTCTTATAGCTGGCAGCCGAACACACAGTCCTTCAGATGTGCCAAGACATGTGACAGGCCGGTCACGCAGGCAGAAAGCTATTTACTGCCTTGTTTCCATGCTTCCAAGGTACAAAGGATCAAATTCGTGGAGGCTTTTTTAAAAGCCAGGTTACCCGAGGGATGAATTTGGCCCAGGGAGGAGGCTATAAAGTGACAAGAAACAACACAGAGTGGGGAAATGAGAGCAATTAAAAAAATGAACCTGCTTGACCCTAATTTTGCAAATCTCTAGCTGTCAAAGAACGTACCTCAACTAATTATGTTTGGATGTGAAATTATGGAATCATTATAGCTCTGATTACACAGGTCCCCCAGCTCTTGTCTGTCATGGTGTGTGGGCTGTGTGTGCTTTCTAATGCAGTCTTTCATTTTATATTTGCTCGCTTCTTTTAGCTGTCCACTTCTCCAGCAGTACCCAGAAATAGGCCTCCAAAAAAGAAATAACAGTATCCCACATCTGAAATGTGCTATCCTCAGCTGTCCTCCCACCTCCTTCCTTTCTCTTTCTCCTTTTGGCCTTTGGCGACCGGAGTCACTGCTGTAGTTGGGCAATTATGCTTCAAAGCTGAGAACTGCACTGAGCTTTGCCAAAACCTGCTCAAGCAAGTGAAGCACTCTGGCTTTGAATGTATGGTGTGGAAGTGCAATCGCTTCCCAAAGAGATGCTCCTGGGGTAAAAGCAGGGCAGCTAAATCTGAAATAGTAAGCCAATATGAATGTTGGGTGGTTGAGAAACGTTGAATTCTGGTAGCAAATTAAGCGTAGTCTCTCTGACGCAAAATGTGCCTTTGGTTCCAGGACAAGGTTTGAAGTACACAGATTTGGGATTTCTGGGTGGTTTTGGTTGAAAAAAGCATTTTCAAATTTTGCCAGCTCAAAATATACTCCTGTTTTATTTTTATTTTACTTTCGCATTCTCTAACACTGCTGCTGGCAAAGTCCGGGCTCTTTTTCCTTTAATAGTCAGGCTGCTAAGATGCTCATGCATAGTATAAGAATAATCCAAAGGTTTATCAAGGACCTTGCTCTAAGAAATCAATATGCCCTGCCATCCCTAAGCAACTCTGAAAACAAACCCTTGCCCGCAGCTCTGATAATCAGCGGCAACTCTGCAGCAACAAATTAATGGGCATAGCCTTGCACTTGTCGTTCTGAGCCTCTGCGTCCCTCCTCCAGAAAGGACAATTGAGCAAGGTGAGACTGTCAGGACACAGGATCTGTAACCCTGTCCTTGACAGCAACTTTACAATAATGAATCAACTTTCTATGTCTGCAACAGAACAGTTGGGAAAAGCAAACAAAACAACCCTCTGCTGCAAAACACCACTCCTGAAATAGATTTTGGAGAGATTATTATATGAAACAGCACAGAGAGGAAAGGATGATTTGGAAAATTGCTTGCAACAGTCCTTTCAGCAGCTTGGGATTGTATGGTAAATAATGTAGGAAGGAAGGGAAACTGCAGACTCTAAATGGATGTGCTGGAAGGTCTCATCAGCACCTGAAATATCTTTGGAGATCTTCCAAACACAGCACAGATACAACTTGTTTTTCTAACACCCCCCCTTGGCCTCCCTGGCTCCTTGGAGAAACTGGGTTTCTGAGCATTTAGGGGGGGAGTAGGGCTGAGCCATAAGCTTGAGGAAAAACCCTGAGCTTCAGTTCAGTAAACCCACTAGCCACAAGCACAAATGCAAAGGGGAAGGCTCAGATATCTGTGCAGTTCCCACTGCAGATAGCAGAGGTGCACAGAGAAAAGCAAAGGGCAGGATATGGTCATTCAAGACTCAGAGGTGAGAAGTTCAAATGCTTCCCTGTTCACACAGACTGGGATCCTTTATAACTCTCTTATACTTCCTGACCTTTACAGCACTCTCAGGAATACCCTTTGCAGGTCGGCTGCAAAGGGTATTCCTGACATTGCTATTAGCTTTCCAGGATTTTGCCTTCCTGGCCTCCCCAGCTGAGTGATCATATCTGTGTCCCAAAATGATGTGATCTGGCAGCACAGTTAATTGAGTTAAGTGAACTGATACAGAGCAGGTATCCTGTAGAGTAACCACCCCCTCCAGGACATCGCTGTTTCCAGCTCTTGCTTGGTGGCTGGTTTGGACTTTTTTTTCTCTTTGAATTTTACGGTTATGAATTTAAAAAAAATTTAATTTTGATCAGGAAGGAGATGAAGACGCAGAGGTTGGGTGTTACGTGCTAAGAACATAACAGAGTTAGGAATAGGACCGTATGCCCCTGACCTCTTGTCACCTAGTGTGATGACACTGTAACATGAAAGCAGCCCTTCACTTGCAATGACAAGATGTCTGAAAAGGAGTTAAGACTTTTTTTCCAGGCCTCTTTGTCCTTCATTTGCCCCCTTCTAGAAGGTGGTTTTAAAGCAGTGCCCGCATGAGCCTGGAGACCTGCTGTGTGCCTTTCCAGCAAGAATTCATGCTCATTACAGAAATGGGCAGCAGATTATTTCATGTATGTATTTTCTGCACACTGAAAAGTGTGGATGGGGGGAGGGTGCGTGCTTCATCATCGTTCCAAACAGACACTTGCAAATGTATCCTCACTGAGACATTTATGTGTGTCAATGTGCGTGCATAGGCAGCAGCGTTCGCATGCTTAATCGGGCACGTGGCCTTTGTTAATTAGACAGTCAGTTAATGCTTTATGTCTGTGGGTTTGCATGCGCAATCATTTGCCCAGAACCTCATTAATTTTACTGGCTGCCCCTCCTGTTGGAGTTCACAAATCAAGCTGAGAATGCACACAAATCCCTTTGAGTAGGTTTCTTTAATAAAGCAAATCAGGCATCAGAGGAGACTCTCAAAGAATATTGAAAACAACAAAGCTGTAAGGGCCGACCTGATGGTTTTTCAAAGTGGCTTTGTGCTACCAAATGGGAGCTGCAAAGAGCAGTTGACAATTCCCCTTAGCAGCTTGGGGCAAGCAGGACTTCTGTCTCCTACTTACTTGCTGTGCATGTTTATGTATACACACCTATACACAAACGTGCAGTCATTGTCCCTGTGAATTTTTTGTGTGTACTCAGTGTAGATATCCCCTCTGAGATCTCTGCCTGTAGGACACGGCATCTGCCAATTGCTACATCTAAAGAAATGGCCTCAGTTAACAATAACCCAGGTAGCACAGACTTGATGTGCTACTGTAGATGTCGATTGTGTATATACAAGGGCAGATTGCTTCCACATGCTCATTCTCAGCCCAGAAGAAAGGAAAGCAGGCAAGGGGGCTTTCTTGAGAGTGGAATTAGAGAAATAACATTATCACTTTCTGTTCTAGACTATGACCAAATGCAGCAATGAGGCCCCTGGGACTGATGGTGGCTCTGGACATTTGCAAGGAACGATTTTCCTTCTTAGTGATAAACAGATCAGTAGGATGGAGGTGTAGGAAATTCCTGCTTGCTTTTTTCCTTGTGTTCTCTCAACTACAAAGCAATAAGCATCACTGAAACGCAGCCTCATCATGCAGTGAAACCCTCATTCCTATGGACGGCAGCACAGATAGTATTTAACTTCAGGTCTTCTGGACGTCATTCCATGTTGTTGTTACCCCAGATAGCCTCTTCTATAGATAGAAAGGTGAAAATGCTTCAGGAATAGCAGAGTCTCTTCCTCTCCTCGCTGACGGTGAGTTATGCTTCTCTGAGCTGCTCTGCTTGCATCATACACCTCTATTGGCGAAGGCACAACACGAGTTGTGACTGTGCTTTTGCCATCTGCACTGCAGTCCCCATTACGGATGCAGCACTGAGCAGCTTATTTCACAACTGACTGAAGACAAGAGTATAAACCCGTGCGTGCAGAGGAGGTTATGCCTTTTATCATTCAAAACTGATTTGGGGGTTGGCAAAGTAGAAGGTTCAAACTGGGAAAAGCTGCTCACGTAAATGTTCTCTGCAAAAATAAAAGGAGTAGTTATAATTTCTGAAGGACCAACCTTCGGCACAGATATGAACGTGATTAAAAAAGGGGTTAGACCTGCATCATGTAAAAGCCCAGCTGCATGTTTTACCCGCATTCCTAAATTGAACTGTTTGTCTGGACTAACCCTGTGCTGTGGGAATGTTATTTCAGTCCTGCAAATACACAAGAATATATGTGGAAATGTGGTAATTACATGGCTCTGTTCCACCTGTATCTCCAAACCGGACTGTGTTATTACTGTGCTAAGTGATAACTGTGATGTAGCAAGGCAGAAGTGACAGTGAAACTGAGATCTTAAAATAGAGGAGCTATTCTGATTTCCGCCCCGCCCCCAGCTGTGCTTGCATAAATCCAGACTTAGTTCAGATGCTACAGGAGTTCCAGTTGCTTTAGAGAAAAAATCAGTTGTTGTGAAATATATGTCTGTGCCCTGGCCGGGTGGCTGGGGTGAGAGGGACGGGCTGATGTGACTTTAGGTGCCCTTGAAACTGCTCCAGAAGTAATGTTTAATCAAAGCAAGCTGACATTTGTCTATTGAATTGTTATCAAAATTGCTTAGTCATTCATGTGCCATTGTGTTTCAGAATGGAGAGCGAGGGATTTACTCAGCCTGACATGAGCTGCTCCCAGCCGTTAGCATTTCCTCAACATCCAACCGATATCTTCATTGCACGCTGCTAAACAAGTCACCTTGAGGCCAAGGTACTGCTGACCCCCTGTGCACGAGGTTTCTTGTTAGAGCATTCCCGGGAGATAGTTTCTCCTTTATTGTCACTCAACAAGTCAGCTCTCCAGCCTCTTATGAGGAGCCTGGGGGATGAAAGGGTCTGCCTGCTCTTTGCATGCTGCTTTGGTTTCATGTCACCATAAATAACACTAAAGATCTCCAGTAAACACTACTGGCTCCACTTTTGCTGTAAAAGAAAAGCTTGGAGGCTCAGGAGCGTGGCTGTGGGATTGTTGGCATTTGAAGACAGTCTGGGTCAGAAGTGTTTGCCCCCTTTTCTGCTGGGTCTCAAGAAACAGCCACCCTGAATTTTTAGGCTGTGTGAGGGAAGAAGAGCAGAGGTGTTATTTGGAGTGGAGAGAGGACGGCTGAGTGAGGAAAGAAGGGATGTCTAGTTTGTGTGCGTGTACGTGTGAGGGAGAGACAGACAGACAAAGTGAATGTGTTGCTGAATGCAGGAGTGAAAGGGAAGGTGTAGCCATAGAAACACTGTGTGCTCAGTAGTGATGGTTCAGCGCAATACAGACCATTTCTTCAACCTGGGGGAACCAGAATATTTCAGTGATATTTAGGTTTGTGCTTGCGTGCATCTGCCCTGGGCATGCACATGCATAACTTACACGTGTCTGTGG
Organism: Psittacus erithacus; assembly: GCA_009867235.2. Lineage (NCBI taxonomy): Eukaryota > Metazoa > Chordata > Aves > Psittaciformes > Psittacidae > Psittacus > Psittacus erithacus. The sequence goes on from WYDI02023173.1 coordinate 91,522, forward strand.
TTGCTAAGTGTCCCAATGCATAGATGTCCCTGAGGACAGAAAGTACCTGAGTAAGTGGCAAGGTACTGTTTAAAAACCAGATATACTGATACGAGAGGAAGGCTGGAGTAGAGCCCAGGGCTTTATCAAAATGCTGAGGAGGAAGGGCAGCAGAGCAGCGGCAAGGGACGGGCAAGTGGAGCAGGTAGAGCTGGGAGGTGGTGTCTCAGCGCTACCCAAAACATGCCTGTTCCACTCTGGAGCTGAACAGTGCTGTGGAAAAAGCCTCTTTCCTTCTGCAGACAAAGGGTCTTTGCACGGGTGGGTACAGGGTGGGTCATGGGTGTTTTCTGCAGGCCCAGGTTTATGCTTGGTTTCAGCTGATCTAAATCCATGCTGCGGGGTGATGTGCTCTCTCTGGTGCCAAAATCAGCTCTCGAGTGATCTGCCAGATTAGGAATCTGATCCCTCTGAAAACTAACCCAGCAGAAAGGGAAAAGACAAACAGATAGGTTCCAGCTGGATCAGTTCCCTGGCTCGGCTAATGCTCTTGCCAGCAGAAGTACAAAGGTAGGGACAAGAGTGAGGAGAAAGTGAAACTACCCCTTTCCTTGGCAGTTTGAACTAAAATCCGCTTAATTACAAAACCACTGCTCCCTGAGTCTCTACTGCCTGCACCAAAACAGCCAGGAGCTGGGATGAGGAGCTTAGGGAGCTAACTTTCCACCTGCTGAAATACTGCTGTGTTTCCTGGGAGCTCAGTGGTGATGTTGGAAAGGAAAGCCAGCCAGCAATGGTGCAATCCCTTACCTCTGATTTTAGGCATGGTTTGCATGAAGCTTATTAGTTAAGGGGTCAATATCTATGAGTCTCCACTGATTGCTCCATAGCTCTGCATTCCCAGTGAGTCTGGGAAGGAGTCAGGGTAGTGGTGAATGTCTGTACATTGGGTGGAAAAACATAAAGCTTAATTTGGACAAGAGAGAAAGACATGATAGCATCTCTCACACAGCACACAACATGCTCCAGGTTGCATCATTTAAATTGAAATGGCAAGATGAAAATTCGGGGTCTTCTTGGATGTGCCTTTCCAGGGAAAAAAATATATATTGGAGCTTGCTCTTTTTAATACAATTCCTGTTTAGACATTGCCATGTCACTGTGCTGTCCAGTGAACATGCAGATTGATAGGTGCCTGTGCAAATCAAATGATCTTGCATGACTGTGTCACAAACATCAGTGTCTCACGAACGGCTGTGCCGGTACAGCTGAGCTAAAGGGGCAGTGAGGAGCACTGAAGGGTGAGAGAATAGCTGCAGAGAGCATCACTGCCTCGTGCCTTGCATCCTGAAACCGTGGCCTGTGGTTGGGCTGAGGCTCCTGCGGCTGTGCCTGCTTTCGGCTTCTTTCCCTTGCCCTCTGTGTTTTTTGTTCCTCCCCTCCCTGCACACTGCAGCCCAAACCCAAAACAATAACTAGAGGAAACCTCTGGCTGCATAGTTCTCATTCCTGAGCTGAGTTGCATATGGCTTTGCTTCGGGTGGAGACATGCTTCTGTTCAAGCTTGGTTTTACTCCTATTGTTTCTAACCTCAGTGAAGCATAACTGTCATACTCCTGTGCCCCACTGAGTCCTGACCCTAACAGCAGTGCTGGTGCCAGTGGTGGTGAAATGCTCCCAGCCCTGAAATCTAGGAGGCTGTGTGCTGGCCTCCGAACCTAAGCCCCAGCACCTGTGAGAGGGGAGCGTGGGCTGCATTCAGCCTCAGATGTGCCTGTACAGACAGAGAAGTAGATAGGTAACATCAGTACCTCTGTTCTAGTAAGTTATTAGCTGACACCAGTGCATGCACTTGTGCAATAATATCTGTTATGAGAAGATATCCTTGTATATGAGGATTAAGCATATGTAATGTCAAAGCCTTTTGCATCTGTGCTCAAGATGTCACATTGGAGAGCGTGCTTGGTTTAATGGTATGTATGAGAAAATAATGGACATGACCCAGCAACTCTGGCTTAGGCAAAACTTCTGTTGGGGAGTGAATGTAATCAGAGATAGGATCTGTGATTCCAGCCTCTGGTATTTAATGGTAGGTTTTCTTTTGCATGGCCTTGCTTTGAAATAGTTTGTGTCTTTGTGCTTCTGTGAAATCAGATTTACTTTTTTAAATGCCACAAGCTCGGGAGGCGTTTTCTGAGGGAAAGTGCATAGACAGGACCTTAATTTCTCCTGGGCAAGAATGCAGCCAATGTGCTGCTTTGAAATGTCACTGGTTTGCCTATCAGGAAAAAAAAAGAAACAAAACCAGAGTGGATGACCCAAAAACCCCAAACTTCAGGCTCTGGTCTTGTCTTAATAAAAAATGAGAGTGCCCGCAGAAGTTAGTGTAAGGGATAATAAAGCTGTGCTTGACACTGCCAGGCAAGAAACACTGATGATTTAGTGGGCGACAGGAAATCCTTTTTCCTGCTGCTGGGAAAAAATGTGGAGTGTGAAGCAGATAACTTTGCTGTGTGCACCTCCTTCTAATTGGGATGTTGCAGGAACTTCACATCCTCTTTCTGGCAATGGGATTTATCTAGATTTAATCCCCCTCATTGTGTGCTCCCTGGTAATAGCAATGGGCAGAGAGCAGAGGAAGCAATCATGCTCCTCAGCTCCACAGCTGGGCCTTATGGGAGGTTCAGTGTGGGAAATGAGGGGCTCTGACCCACCAATCTCTTCCCATGGTGCCAGCGTGACCTGCCCAAAACCACTCCTGCGTTCAGCCCTGCCCCTCTTGGAGATGCCCAGCCTGCTGAGAGGAGGTCTGTGCGGCCACTTCCTACACTGCGAGGGTTTATGGCATTTTGAGGTAAACTGTCATCTAATTTAGGTTAATCTTTGAATGCTGGCTGTAAACTGCTCATCACACACAGCTCCCAAGGGTCGAGTGGATGGGCCCAGGTTTACCCTGCCCATTCTCCATCTGCCTACATGAGACTTGTTGTGATGTTGGCCTTACAGGCACAATAGTGTGGCAAAATCGTAACTGTGACTATAACTGAGATACTGTCTATATTTTCCAGTGCTTCCATGCTATAGAAGAAACAGCAATACATTTTCTTTTGCTTTGTTTGTTGCATTTATTTCAGCTTGAAGCCTTTACCACAAATTACTGTGTTATATGCCATGTCCCTGCAGCAATGTGGCAATATCCAGATCCCATGCAGTCCTGGGCTTCTGTAATCCCAGGAAAAATCATCCCTGCACATTTAGTTCAGCTGGATATCAGACTTGGTGCAGGGGAGGGCTCAAAGGGGAGGTGCTGGGGTAGGAGATGTCCATCCAGAGAGGAGCCGAGCCTCTACTCTGAGGCCCATGGGCTGCTCAAGGATGCTCACTTTCAAAATCCCCTGGAAGGGGAAGGCACTGTGGCCGGGTTATTCCTCACAGATATGCTGCTTGCTGTCAGTGGGCTTGCAACAAATCATGCCCTGCCTGAAGGCACAGGAAGCCAAAGAAAGGTTTTGTTATCTCACGAACCCGATGGCTGGAGTCTGGGCAGGATCCTATCATGTGGTCCCCCTGGCAGCTCTTGGGGTGGAAGATAGTTGGGATGTGCTGTTGCACAAGAAATAAAAAACAACCATATTTTTTTCCCCCCTCAAACAAGTGAAAAAAAAAATCAATGCATGTGTTCTCGGAATTGGGGAACACGTCCTTCATTTTATGTCTCCTAGGGAAAAAATTTATATGGGAAAGGCAGCTCTTTTCTGCTCCCCCTTAAAGCCCATGAACCGAGCTTGTTGCGTACAGAGGGTCACAAAGGACAGGGTTTCTGCGTGCGCAGCGAAGAGCAGCAAACGCTGCTGTAAGTTCTGCATCTACAAATTGAGATGTTCCCTTGCTTTTTCATTGAATTACCCAGACTGTGCAGGTCTGGGAGGCTTGGGCTGGATGCTTGATGGGAACAGATGTTCTTCCAAAATTTCCAGTACGTTTTGTTTTGATCAAATCAGACACAAAACCAATCTTTTGTAGTAGCTGGCACCTCCTGGCCCTGGCCCCAGCTACAGTGCAGGCATACTGAGGCTGGTGCTGCAGTGAAACATGCTGAATAGAGCATGCTGGAATTTTCTGGACCTTATAAATAAGGCTTTAAACCACATGCCAGAGTTTGTACTGGTTCTGCCAGTAATTCTCCATCCTGGCTTTTAGCGTTCCAGTTGGGGTGTGTTTTTTAAGAAGACACTGGTTACTAGTGATAGTCTGGCTCAGGATGGGTATGCTGTCTTGGACTGAGATCTTGGTGTATCTTTCCCAGTTGGGCTCATCTGAGTGTAATGTGTTGAATGCAACACTTTGTTCCAAGTGCACCTCCATGCTCTGGAGAAATACCGTTGTTGATTTTGCCACTTGAGCCCAGCTTTTCCCCAGTTCTGACTTCCTCCAGTCCTTTCCTTCATCAAGACATGCAGCTATTTTTCTCTCCAGCTTCTTATTCACATCCGGTGTCAGCAGCATGTAGTTGTCTTGTGGAACTGCTTCAGGTCAGTAGGTAGCAAACAGCTGAGGTAGCTTCAGTGGGTAGACGCTGCTGAAAGAAATTCCCCTTTAGGAGGAAGGTGGTTATTTAAAATTCAACACAAGTGGAAAAAAACCCCAAACCCTAAATGCAAACAACAAACCTCCTCTAGAGAAAGCTGCTAAGCACTGAACCATCCTGTTCATTTGTGTGGTCCACCACAGCTGACAGCTACTTAAGACAGTCTGTGTCTTCAAATCCTCTGGTTTCTGAGCTCAGTCCCTTGGTCCTGGGCACAGCTCAGCCTTTTGGAAATGCCTGAAAGCTAAATAATAATCACCATAACTGAGGGAATACAACAAACCAAAAATTTGCAGTGACCATGCATTCCTGTGTACGTAAGCTTTAAGCTGGCAGCCTAGGGTATCTCCATACTTTGTACTCTAAGCAGCATGCCTAGTTGCAGCAAGGTGAAAGCCAAGTTGGGCTGCCAGCTCCTTGGAAACTTGGAAATTCTCATGTTCCTTGTTCACTTTGGTTTCTACATGACTGCAGATCAGCTTTAAAACTCAGCTAAAAGTTGTATTATTGGCATGAGCTGTAATGACTGTCATGTAGGTATACCCACACTTAGGCCTTTTCTTCACAAGACTTTGATGACCCCAGCAAACATGCATTACTTTTATGTATGCAAGGTGCAATACAATATTTCTCCTGCTCTGCAGACTCTGGATTTTGCCTCAAAGTGGGGTGGGATATCATTATTGCGTCAGGATATGGTCCATAACAGCCAAGCATTAACAGCCTACTAAAAGCCATCAAGACAGACATCATAGTTGGTCTTTTTCCCATGTTTTTGCAATCATATATATATATATGTATGTATACATATATATATATCTATGGCTGAGCCAGATTCATGCTGCCAGGTGGAGGGAAGTACATTCATTTCTCTGAGCCACAGAAGCTACTTCCCTTGCTAAGGGAGAAGCTGGCTGTGTTTCCAGCCACCTTCTCCCCAGGGCCCCTGGCAGAGCAGTTCGTGGGATAGTCCTTCCGCTCCAGTCATGCCCACTCCAGTCCGCTCCATCTGCTCTGGGACCACGTGCATGGCTGGTCCTCACCAGAGGGCAGGTTAAGACTGCCATGTACTGCTATTTTCAGCATCTTTTCTCTCCCTCCCCTTTGTTAGTGCCATGAGCCCTGCACCCTGGCTCCCATTAGCAGAAGCTGGCACAGATTGAAAACAAATTTAGCCTTGGTGTCTGTGTTCTCAGTGAATTTCACCTCGACTGCTTATTTTTATGGCTTGTTGACAAAATGGTACGTGTGCATGGGGAGTCTATTGCAGGTCCCTGGAAAATGCCAAATGAGTCACTTTGGGAATGCTAAAAGACATCCCTCCACATGGAACACGCACATGTGCCTGCGTTTGGGAGACAGCAGGGCGAGAACAGGGCATCCACTGCAATTATTTGTCTCAGTAAATGATCTTTTCCTTTTTCTGGTGCATGTGCTGTAGCTGCTTTGTCGTGATAACTGCATCTGCTGTTTGAGGCTCATCATAATCAAACCTCCCCCCCTCTCCCCCGTCTCCGAGTTGCCAGGCAGCGGACTGATGGCTTCAACGCCCATTGGGAACCCATTACTCAACTCATCTTGTGCTCAGGATTATTCACATTCTGCTGATGATATTTACGGTCACAGCTGCTAAAACGGTGTTTGCAAATTTATGCTGATTTGATTAGCTAGTTTAGTCATCATAGCTTCTAAGAGCAGGATCTGGCCATAAAATTGCTTTCTGCTGCATGTGACTCACTAATGGTGTGTCACATGAGAGCACGAGCTTCGGCACAGTGCAAGGGCTGGGAGAGACCATATGGTGCATCGAGAGTCCCCTCCACCATCTACACAAAATTTTATGCCCTCTGCAACAGCACCGTGGGCAAAGGATTATCAGCTCTGTTGAATCATGTCACCATTCGTACACCTTCACGATATACCAGTAAGTTAACAGGGTTTGTGATAAAACCAGCTCAAAATCAGCCGTGCCACTGAAAGCACATGGTTTCCCTACTCTGTGTCACCTTTTGTCCCGTACGCTGGTCAGAGGCTTCTCTGCCACTTGCAGAGCTGCAGGGAGTACACGGCAGCAGCCTGTGAGTTTGTGCTACCATGGTTATATCCAGCCTGCTCTGGTTTCATTTCTGTTGGCTGCCCCGTGAATGAGAGATGCAATCCCCAGTTACACTTTGAACCTCTTCTTGAGGCCTCTGCCTGATGGATTTGGGCATGGCTCACCATCTGGCATTATCTGTGGGTGATGGAGCTTTCTCTGCAGCAGCCATGACAGAAATAAACTCACTCCACCTTAAAATCCAGCTCACTGCCATTTAAAAGAAAAAAAAGGCTAAAACCTTGTTTTACCCCAGAGAGATTTCTAAATTACTATCACTACTATAGACATGTTTTAACCATCTGTGTAATTCTGAAGTCTCTCTGGATGCAAAGGAAGCATTCATTTAATAGAATAAATACTACATAAGAAATGGTGTGCTGTTAATATTTTTAGGGTTACTTTTTCATTGGTAACGTGTCAATTCAACCTTTCCTTGTAGTGGTTTGTGCAGCCTTGACAGCACTGTGGTAAATCTGCAGACATATCCTCCAGCTGAACAACCTCCTTTTAACAGTGTCGGGTTTGTAGCCTGCCATTTACTGTTTCCCTGCCATTGCTACCATTTCAAAGAATCCTTTCAGAGACAGTTTCCTCATTTCCTTCAAAATTACCTTTTTTTTAGGTCTTCTCTGGCAGGAGCACTCACACGCTGCCATGCCTCAGGTTTTTTCCTTGGTTTCTTTGAGCTGGTCCTCTTCTTTCCCTGATCCCCCAGGCCTTTCAATTACTTTTTAATGTTCTTCTGGCCTTCTTCCTGAACAGTGCTGCATGCATTTCACTGACTGTGGCCCTATCTACACAGGCTCTGAGCAGGTTATAAAGGAGTTGCTCATCCAGGATGTCAAAATCGGAGTCTCTCTGACTGTAAGACATCAGTAACGCCATCCTACTCCTCCCATGTGGACTGTAAATGTGAGAGGACTAAATTCAACATCTGGTTTTGCTGTAGGTAAAGTTGGCTTCCTTTACTGTCATTGCAAAGGGGGAAATGGCCCCTGCAAAATGGTTCTGCAATGAATAGAGGTGAGGTGGTGGTGGGGTGAAGCTGGTCCCAGCTCTCCGTTAAGGGCAACATATGGGAGAAGTGGGGAATGGTGGAGGTTGAGGAGAACAAGTGCCTGGCAAAATTTTGGGAGAGGTCAGCAGATGAAAGTGAAACCAGCATTTGTACTGGGCATGAGTTCATTTGCAGTTGATGTTTGGTTTTACGAGGGCTGTTCTGAAGAGAATGAAGCTGTTGTAATAAGTCTGTATTTCTTTAAATGCTGAATTATTTGGTTTTAAAAAGTTTACTATTCTGAGGTGGATATTCAACTCATGAAATTTAGGAATTTCTCAGAGTTTTAGGACATTATTTAATACTGATGGTCGTCACTTCATTAATATGACAACTCTTGGCTTTATCCCTACAATACGGTGAGGACATCAGCGCTGCTGATTCAGCCCTGGCCCTGGAGGTCCTGTGGAGCAGTGTCCCCACTGTACCTAGCCCAGGTTCCTCTGCCAAGGCTGTCCAGTCCTGAAGATGGTGGAATGACTGAAGGAGATGGCTTGGAGGAGGGAAAGGTTTGATGGAATCAGATTAAGCAGGAGGAAAGGCAAAGTGAAGTTCAGGTGAAGTCCCGGCACCCAGGTGCTTCTGCTTCAGAAAATATTGTTGGCAGATTTAATGACAAAAAAACCAACAGGGAGTATGGCAGCTTCTGCATTTGTTCAGCTCCTCAACTGTGTATCAACGTGGAGGTCCAGCCCCAAACCCCTTACTCCAAGCTGCAGTTTCCTTTCCTGGGATCTGTGGCAGTGGCTTAGTTGTTTCTAGAAAAGCCCTGTTGGATGCTTTCATTTTGTTTCATTCCAACAAACCGTTTTGTTGTTTTTTTGCCATAAGGATTTAACACCTTAATCAGGGCTTTGCGTTTTCTGTCTTGAACCTCAAACTGAGGGTAGAGGGCAGATTTTGGAGAAGCATGCCCAGATTCGTACCAGGTTTTGATTGCGCTTATCCCTTCTGCACAGATTGCTTGCCCATATGAAGCAATTCCCCACCTTGCCCACATTAACATTTCCTGATGAGCCAGTGTGCTAATTTTGTGCTCCATGGTTCTCTGCTCACGGGCTTCTGCTGGCAGAGCGGCTGGCTTCCCTTCTGTTAAACCACCCCGCAGTACCGTGCCCTCAGCTCTCATCGGGCTCTGTTGGGTTTGTGAATCCATCCCTCCTGTTCCTTCAAATCAGGTAGCATGTTTCCTCCCCTAGATTTTATCCAAGAGGAGCCTTTTGTATTATTATCTCTTTCATTAAATAGACATGCTGATTTGAGACATGAAAAGCATCGTACAGAAGCTTGCTGGCACACTATCAAAGAGTGTCCCCCGTTTGAGCTGATAAACTCAAGGAGAATCTGCCCTTTCAAGCCTCCGGAAGACTAAATACCAAGCCAAGATGTGATACTGCAAGGCCATGATAACAAGGGACTAAACCACAAATGCTGATTGCATGGGAAGAATAAAGACAGAAGGGAAGTCCTGCGCTCCAGCAGCAGCGATGCCCTGTGTGCACTTTTTATACAGAAATCCTTGCAGGGAATCAGGTGGGACCAACAGTCTTTCCACATCCCGGTATGAGCACTGCTTCCCCTCCAATATCCACCATAAGAGCAGAGATGCTGAAGCCAGCAGAGGGAAATGACAGGGAAAGATGCACTCAATTAAAAATAGAGAGAAAGTCCCTAAAGCTCTGACACGGTTTTGTCAGACAGGACTTGCAACAGATGATTCCTGTGAGGATTTCTCACTCTTGGGAAATGCTTCACAGTTTGTCATCACTGGGGAGCAGGCAGCAGGAAAGAACAGAACAGGCCCAGGAGGAGTGGGCATTAACAGAGCCACAGCTGAAAAATCAACATGGAAATTGTATTAAAAGTGTTTGCTCTTGATGTTCGCAACCCGGACATTGTGGCAGTTGGACGTGGGAAGTGGAAACTCTGTCAGTGCAGCCAATTCCAGGAGCTTGAATCCTGTGACGCAGCCCTTCTTCCCCCCAAAATCAGGGGAACAGTGCTAAAACCTCCCCCCTCCCCTCAAACAAGGACCCTCTGGGTTTCCTGAGCTTTGGAGCTTTGCTCTGCAACCAGGGGGGCTGTATGGTTTGTACAAGAAAAAGGTGAAGTGCGACATTTGCCCTCCCTTGGTTCCAGGATCTGGTGCTTTAAGAAACATCTCTCCCACCCACCTGCCCTCTTCACCGCACCTAAAATGTCAGGAGTGTTTCAGTAAACCCACGGGGATTGGCAAAATCGCTGAACAGAAGCGGCACTGTGATACCATGGTGATGGTTGCTACCGAAAATCCTTCACTAGGTAGGAGCAAACGTGGAGGGGAGCCTGCTCCGGTGATGGGCTGGAGAGCCATGCCCACAGCGAGCAGCCCAAGTGCTGGCTGCTAAATTTAGATTTTCCAGCTCTTGTTCTCCCCCCTGCCCTGGTTTAGGAGAATGTGCTGCTCTGTGATGTGTGCTCGCTAATGGCTTTTGTTTTCTTATGAACAGCTCCAGCAAAAGAGCCAAATGTATCATCAAAAAGAGCCAAGGAGCCATAATCAATATAGAAGTGCCTCTGCTCTTGGTGGGGTTAGGTTAAGCACTGTGAGTGGAAGCCTGAGATTTGTCTGCTGCCTGCTCCGGTGTCCCTCTCACCCCAGCCCCTACCTTCTTATTTCCATGGGGTGAGCCCAGCATTTCCATCTAAAAACCATGTGGCCTGGCATGAGGGGCTGATAATCAACACACACTCTAATGCAGGTCTTCCTTCTCCATCACTCGGTTACACTGCAGGGTCACATTTGAGTCCTGTAACACAGTAAAGGACAGCTTACCTCCAACCAGGCACTCCTTCCTCTAGGTGTAGTGTTTTTACTTTGTCTATTGTGCTGCTATGAAAATGCTGAGCTTAAGCAAAATATACTTCTCTATTACTTTATACAACAATTCAGTGACTTGACGACTCCATTTTTGGACCACCTCATTCAAGCCGGTTTTCCTCTGCTTCTCAATGCAAATGATGTCTCTGCTCTGGGTAACGACAGGCTTTTAGCGAAAGATGCTATTATGCTACATACTCTTTGCAGTGCATCAGGACATATTGTTGCAGCAGCCTAGTTTCTTATTAACACTTGACTTAAGCCATCCAGACTTGCATGCTGGGGGAAATGAGGGGGCTGTTATTTGTTCTGACCTATTTGTCTATTAGTTGCAATGACTATCTGGGAATGCATGGGAAGAAGAAAGCTTCAGATCTTCCTCTGCAGACATGTTGGAGCAGTGCGCTGTTATCAGATCAGTGGAGCTCAGATGCTCAGACAGAAAGATAGGGTTGCTTTGCTCTCAGCTTCTTTGCATATCCTAATGAATCTCATTTGCTCAGCCCCGAAGGCAGGTCATCAAAGGAGTCTGTCCCATCGCTCCCAACCTCAGAGCAGGGTGAGGCTAATAAATGAGCATGGAGAAGGACTGCTGCACTCCGGCTTCGAGCCACTGGAGGGTGCGGGATGGCATGGGCTGGCGTTGCAGCAAAGGCACCTCGCCATGTACAAAGGACAGGCTGGGCACTTGGTGTTAATAATTAGGGCTTCTGATCAGCTCGAGTGAGTCAGGCAAGGCTTGTGTGTACATAGGGTTGTGTGTACTTGCCCCAGGAGCAGGGCCTGGGATGAGGAGAGCTGTGCTATGTCTGTCTACCTCCTGGAACAACTGTTTCATTCTTGAAAGCTTTTCTGTAAAATCTGAGGAGTGGTGAAGAAGAAAACCACCTTCTTCCCTTACATTTGCTCATGCCTGCAGGATTTAAAATACAGACAAGATAACAGATCAGAATTTGGAGGCAGACAGGAGGCTTGGCAGGATTTGTGCCACACTTCCAGAGCTTGCACAAGCATTACATTAATCTCTTCAACTTCTGTGCAATGTTACCAGTGTCCTTACCTCATGTACAAGACGACAGAGGCAAGGTTTATGCTGACCAGAGCAAATAATGCTGAGCAAGCATTCGCCTTGCTCAGGGTTGGGGTCACAGCTTTGGACTTACCTCAACCCTCCTTCCTGTGCTGAGCACAGTTAACCCTCAGGGAGTTGCTCTGGTCTGTTTGCGCATCTCAAAGCCAACTCAGTTTTCCTGGCCTCTGAGACTCTGAGAGCACAAAGGTGGGCAAACTCCCTAACTTTGTGGTTGCCCATTTTGTTTACACCTTTGAGAGTTCACCTCTGGGCACATATAGGCGATGGGGAAGCCTGCAGTTTGGTTTTGAGGGGTCACAGCTTATATCATACAGCTTTCAAGCTTGTTTTCTATTTTTAGGCATGCTAAAATTGCATAGGTACCACAGAGCTCATGGGGCGTTTGGGCTACCCGTGCAACAGGCAATTTGCTGTGCCAGTGCCAGCTCTGTGTGAATTCTGAGCCCAGTCAATTAATGTCATCTCCATAGTGAAGGAAGAAGAGTCACATCTATTGTAGTCTGTCAGCTCCCCTAACCACTCCAAGCCATTATCTCTGAAGACTTTTCAACTCCATCTATATAAAATGCATCCTGCCGTTCTATTCCTGGTGATACGCTTTAAACTTATCTTTTTTTTTTTAATGCTGCTTTCAAAGTTCACAGGCAATATAATGATATCAGAGACATACTGTCCATTTATTGGGCACTCTGGGAAATGTCTGAGGACAGCATGTGCCTGATTTCCCCTGTAACTCACCAGAGATTTATGCGCCAGTGTATTCAGAATGAACACTGAGCAGCAAATGGACATCTGAGATGTATAGCTCTGCCTGTATTTGGAAGAGTGTGACCTCTGCATTCTTGGATTGTGCTTTAAATAGGTGGATGAGGAGGAAATAACTAGGTGTAAGCAATCTGAAAAGCAACAGCACAGCTCTGAAAGTGAAATAGGAAGTTCAGGTCATTTATAAGATGGGAGGTAACTGATGATGGAGTGGTTTGTGTATATCAGTGCAGCTTCTGGGGCTGACTTTCATGGGAATAAAAAATGATTAGGGGATGTTTCAGCCTGGGACTTCAGCTCTGGCCACCTTGAAGACCCATGGGATGTGCTGTGAAATGCCAGGAGTGATCACAATGCTGTAAGCATGCCAGAGGTGAGGTAAGGCACTTTGGGGAATTTAATAAGAGATTGAGTTATTCAGCTAAACAGAACATTTTTCTCTCTCCTGATTGTTCTGAGCTTTTGGGTTTGAATCTGGAAGGACTATCTTTGCTGTATCACTTGCCTTTGTAATGAACTTTCCAGGTGAATGCACGTACAGGAGAGAGTAGAGGACTCCTTCTGTATTGTACATTTGTTATAGTGCAGCACAAGCACTACTCATAGCCCAGAAACCAGTGTCAGCCAAGTGTGAATGATGCCAGGGATAAGCATTAAAGCAAACTCTGCTACAAGGGGAAGCTATTCAACCTGAAATATTTTTCCATGATATTTAAAGATGGAGCATGTGTGTGCCTCCAGGCATATAGTGGAGAATATCATTCCACACTGGACCTTGCTACCACTTACCAAAGCTCTTAAATAGATTTAAAGGTTCCAAAGTGGACCCTAGCTACAGTTAGTTATATTGCCAGCATTGCCAGTACACCCACCACTTGGCATTTGTGCTGCTGCAGAGGAGGGACATACACTGGTTCTGTCCTGTGGACTTACACGCACCCCTATTTGCAAAAATGCCTTAGGAAACCATTAAATGCAAATCCTGGTCTTCTCACAGCAGTTCTGTGCCTAGATAGTAGATGCCACAAAGCATCAGCAGATAGGGTATAATTTTAGCTTCCTAAGTTGATTTCCAAGTTGGAAAAGTCTATGAAAAGCCTGTGTGTAATAAGACATCTGGGACTTACTCATCTGCAGTCTTGCATGGGTCCTTTTTGTGCTGTGCTTCCTTTCTAAAGTGATAAAGCAGAAGTCATTGGTGTTAATTTAATGGAAAGTCCCAGCACCCTCTTACGGATGTATAAACAACGATACACTAAAGGAGGCAAAAACCAGAGCTGTAATATTCAAATGTAGAAACATATGCCATATGTGTACGTTGCTAACTGCAGCCTCCACCAGCCATATCCCGTAGGTAATGGTATACTCCTCGGTATAATTAGTGATTACGGCTTTGTGCGTCTCTAACAGATGATGTGGCTATGCATGATTTATGCAGCACGGAGACAGCTTTGCATGAGGCTGGGATGTGACGTTGGTGGCTCTTTATGTGCCTCAATAGCACAAGGCAGAAGCTTAATGAGGATGTTATTCATGTCTTGTCTGCACTGCTGATTTTGCTGCTGCAGGTATCTGCAGGCCTATAGAAATGTTCCTGGCCCTATGTGTGGTGTAAGCTCTCTCTGAGGGCTCCTCTATGAAAGAGAGGATGAGGAGGCAGCCTGTGGTATAGTCTGCACCCTCCATCCTGCCACTTCCAGACACATTTATTTCTCCTTTCCTACTCAGGGTATTTGCCTTGGGGCTTGGCTTGCCTGTTGCTTGGCAGCTCCTCCTCACCATCCCCAGCGAAGAGTTTCAAGACATGTCCTCACTACCACATACTGTCTCTATAAAGGTGCAGTGTTCTTCAGAGGGTCCTCATTTAAATGTTCTCTAATCCTTCCAGGTGTTCAGCACATCTGACTTCTGTGCTATTACAGTTATTACAGTGCTGACTGTAGCAGATTGATACAGATAGAGTTCACCTTGGCGTATATGTGAGCTCTTCAAAAATCCTCAGACTCTGTGGGCAGCCCTCTTCAGCAGCACCCTTCATGACCTGTTTTCCAGCTGTATGGGTACTGAGCATTCTAGAGAAAATGTGCAACCCCAGAAGAGAAAATGTAAAGAAAAATGTAAAGGTTACATTTATGTATGTATGGATTCCTATTTAGAGGGAAATACAGGGAATAGTGTCTTGGACTCATGGTAAGGGTGGTTAACATTTTATAAGTATTGAGAATGTTATTTTAAACTACAGTTGGGTTATCCTGGTGAAAGCTCAGTTGGAAGTATACACAGAGACACAGAAGGTCATGAAACTGGAAGGCATTAGGGCAGTCTCAGTGAGGACAGAATTTGGTCTTGTACACGTTATCATCCCATTTTAAAAATGAATGAGTAAATATGGTGCTTGCAGAACTGAGGATGAAATGAATCTGGTGTGCATCAGATACCATACAGCAACCAGTAGAGTTCATGTCCCAGCAGACACCCCTTTGCCTGAGGACTCAATGGCCAAGCCTCTGGCATGGGATGGTCACTCCCCATAGCATCCAGCATTCACACCCTGTGCCATGGTAACAGGAAAACTTCCAGTAACAGCAAAACTGAGAGTCCCAACAAAACTCATTTTACCCTGTGCTGGAGAAAGGAGGCACCTGGGGCTGTTGGGCAGGTCTTGATGCAGCAGATGCGATTGAGAGAGCTGCCTTGGGTGCCTGTGGATGAAGGTTTCCATCTCGGGACAGACAGGGATCAGCTGTACTGACACATCCATCACTGCAGCGTAGCAGTGAGAGAGAATGGGCCCCTTTGTGCATTGCCAGTGTGTCCTGCCAGAGAAACACCGGGGATCAGATCTCATCTCAGCTTCCCCTTCCTGCCGTGCCCCCTCCGCAGGGCTCAGACTCTCACTCCCAGCTCTTGCTCACCCTGTGCCAGCAGTGGCAGGTCTCTGCTCTTTGTGGCTGGGAAGAGGTTTGCAACCAGCTTGGAAAAGCTGGGGTTAGTGACACTGGTGAGCACCATGGCCAGGTAAGGCTGCTCCTGGTGCTTTACCTGGCCTTGCTGTGCTGTGGGGAGCCAAAAGAGAGCCCACCTGGAGTAGTTACAGGTTAAATAGTGAGGAGTGGGCATAAGCTGTTACCCCAAGGCAGAGAATAGGCTGAGAACACAACATGCTAGGTTTGAGCATGGTGCTGAGTGCCTTGGTGCCCTTGACTGCACGTGGGCTGGGGAGGGGGCTGTGATGCAGGTAGCCTCACAGTTGGTGCAAAGCAGGAGTGATGCTGGAGACCCGGATGGCTGCAAGCGTGTCACCCCAGCTCTCAGCTGCCTGTGTGCCTTCTGAATGAAAGCATTTCCACATCTCCTTTCCCTGATTTCCTGTTTACTGAGGTCCCAGCACAAGTGCTTCACCTCCCTAGCAGCTGCCAGGCTGTCTCCTCCACACTTCTCCTTGAGGAATTTCACAAATAGGTGGCTGGGGTGATCTGGGATTGTGCCCAAGGAGCCAGCAGTGTCTGGTGCCTGGCTGCTGTGCTGGGCTGCTTGTTTTTACCTGCTGATTTCATTCCTTGGTGTGCGTTTGGGGAGGTTTCTTTGGTTTGGGTTTGGGTTTTTTGACACTGCTTAAAAATAAACTCCAACCTGCTGAAAATGTGACATTTCGCTCCCACTGGCTGGGCACTGATGCATGCCTCTAGAAGGGTTTTGAATTCAGGAATCTGGGGTTTGGGAGGCAGCTTTTGATCGGGTAAGAGAGCCTGGCTTCGGTTTGTGGCTGCTGGAGGGTGCACTTGGGTGTTGCACCCCACTCTGTGGACATCGTTCAGAACATCCTTGTCCTGTGGGAGAGCAGGGACCCGCCACGCTGTGGTGCTGGGGCTGGCTGAGGGTGCCTCGCAGAAGGGCTGTTGGGCACCCAGCGACTGCTTTGCTACAGGGACAGGAGCAGAGATTAGCCACCCAAACCTCCGTGAATATCAGATCAGAGTGGGTTTCCCCAGTTCTGGGTCACAGGTTGGAACTGCAGAAAAGAAACTGTGCCTGCTGCTTTCATGGAGGGACGGCAGCGAGAAGCACACTTCCCGTGGACTGGGGCTATGTTCATGGATATGCTCAGGGTACAGTGGCAGGAATAAGTGGATCTGGGCTTGCTTTGATCTGCTTAGTGTGACTATGTCTAGAGATGAAGCACCGATATGATCTTGTCCTGCTGCTCTGCTAAATACTCAAAGCCTTGTGAGGACCTTTGGGTCAGTGTAGGATACCTGCAGGCTTCATGCTGGGCGGTGAGTCTGCAGCATTACAAGATGGAAAAGCTCTTGGGTGAAATTTTGGCTCGCAGACATCTAATACCTCCTGCACCACGCAGTGAACCGGGCTTTCACCCCTGCTTCTTCATTTGGCAGCCTGGCATGGAGAAGCAGTGACAGTGACATTTTGGTCCAGCTGACATGCCGGCTGCCTCTCTGCCACCCTTACTGCTGGCAGCAGTGGGGCAGCTTGGCTGGTATCTGCCAGATCCTGTTCTCTCTGGGGTGGAATTGCTGGAAAGGCAACTTTGGTTGAGCTCTTTAACAGCCATTTACGTTCCCTTGTCTCATCTCTGAAGGTGTATTTCACCCTGCCTGCTCCTCCTCGTAAGTGACCCTAGGACCATATGCAAACACCTCGGCGCTTGCTTTTTCTCTCTCATGCTTTCCCTGCTCCCAGCACTGGGCCAAAACAAGCAGTCCCCTGCCTGAATCCCTGGGTCCTGCTCTCACCGCCTTGCTCCGCAGCATGCATTGCACTGAAGCTCCCCGTGCTCTTGCTGTGGCACAAAGGCAAAATCTATCCTGGATGAGATCATCTCCTTGGGACAGGGCAAACTATCTCCTTATTGTTTAACCATTGCATCAACAAAGGGAGCTGACCTGGTATGAGGAGTAAATGTGACTTTGGCAATGTGGCCTTTAAACCTTTTTTGCACAGAAGGAGGTAGTTTCCTGGTGAACATGGAGCAGCGGAATGCACCAACGGGTACGGGCATTCGGGTGGCATTGTCACCCCAAAATCCCATTGGTGATGGAGCAGGAGGAGTGCCAGGGAGGGCTGGAGATAGTCAGCAGTTTGAAAGCCATGTTGCCATGGCTATCAGGAGTGCGCCAGGAAAATAACGCTGCTTGGCACAGGAATGCTGCTGTCTGACTGGTTTTGTGCAGCTTGGTGTGGAGTGGGGGACAGAGGCAGTAATCTCACACAAGGACTAGGCTTAAAACAATATCAAGTGAATGTGCTGACAGGGTGAGATAGATTGCAACAAAGGAAATTACTGAATCATATCATGCTAATCTGAGCATTGGGGGAGAGCTTATGGTTTAGCCTTTGTGAACAGACACCTTGTATCAGGAGAAGACTCGTTTGGGAATTGTCAGAGCACAAAGAGGATTTTGCAGTGGAGAGAGGTACCGTATTAAGAGCTACAAAACACAAACTCTTCCATCTGTCTTCAAGAGGGAAGTTACATGTGAATAATAACAAAAGGCTCCTCTATACCATCCCACCGCAACACAGATTGGGGACTGAAAAGCAAGGCTGTTCCCCTGACACATTCCATACGTGGCCCGGGGTAGGAGTGCCAACCAGGATGACAATAAATGCCAAATGTCACAGTGTTCCTGAGATGGAGACAATTGCCCAATGGAAACTGGATTGGAGCCAAACTCATTTAGCATAAGCCATCAACCAGTCATGAATTAATTGTAATCTTTGACAGGTGCATTAGGAATACTTTTGGAGAGACTGCTCTTTGCCCTGGGTGCATCTGGAGGTCTGCGCCCACAGCGACAGCAAGGAAACGTTATCACACAGAATGCAAAGCCACCTAAGCAAACACAAGTTCCTAGGAAGTGACTCGAATGCTTGAATCCCCTTCTAGCAAGCCATTTGCGCTGCGCCTAAATATACATATGCATCCACACATGCAAGATCACTTCCATGGCACCTGTCCTTTGCTGGTCATGGGGTGACTTCCCAGTCTGAGCCTCATTTCACAATAGCTGGCTTCATGGCTGAGGGGACTGAGTGAAGTGATTGCAGCAAGGTGACACAGGAAGCCTGTCGAGAGCCAAGTATAAACCCAACCTCTCCCAGTGCTCAGACAGGAGCTTTAACCACAAGACTCCTTCCTGCTAAATGTGTCAGCTGGCACTGCCAGCAAATGCAGCACTATAATTCTTTGCCCTTTTAGACATGTGCAATATTCATGAATGGTACACATATGAATTGTAAACGCAAGTATTAGCAATATGCAAAAGGTTTTACGTTAATATTATTACTGCACATGTCTAAGCAAATGTCTATGCATTGTGGTTTTGCTCTCTTTGTGTTCTTTTATACTCAGCTTCTACTAGGGAGGTATCTGTTGATGCATTTGGAAAACTGATGCCTGTGGACAGGCTGTTGATGAACTTTTGCAGGCAGATCTAAATTGAGTTGGTTTAGTACTTGATGGGAAGCAGTGTTTGCATGACCATACTGGAAAAATATTGACATTGACTGATGGAAAGAGATGTGTGAGTCTGCTGACAGTGGCCCAGCTACAACTTACTGTGTGTTTGCACTGCGGTGGTTGCTAAATCTACCATTTGTGGAATGTGACCACATGTGCCCCAGGGGCTGTAATTACATAGAACATGAAGATGCTTCCTTACCTAGACCCCACACCATATACAGTTAAGCCAAGAAACAACACTTGTGGGCAGATTGAAGGCTTGCTGGGATCAGGCGGGAGCAGAAGGGGATGGATTCAGGGAAGTTTATGCTGCCCTTTCAGGGAGTTTAGCTGCAGTCCTCAAAGCCACTTTGGTGCTGCTCCAATGCATGGTGGAGTTCACAGCCAGGATCTGAGGAAAGCAGGCACATTTGCAGGGCCCTCCCTTGGAGCAGGCACCTGCTCCTGGGATGTGAGTAGGGCATGCTTGGAAAATGGAGGAGAAGGAAATGGCAGCAAAGACTGCCAACACCCGGGTTTGCTCATCAGCTGAAGACTAAACAGCACCCAGCAACTGCTAGAGAGAAAGGAAGCATGTCAACAGCGCTGCCACCGGATCCCCAGCGTTAACTAGAGGAAACTGAAGCCCTATTTCCACTGGTCTCAGGCTGATGATTGGAAAAATGTTTCTCTGTTTACAGGAATCTGAAACCTTGTAATTCTCCTCTTTCTCTCCTCCTCGCCCTTGCTCTCTCCCCTGCAGTCAGCCAATTGCGAGCGGACGCATTGGAAAGGAAGGTTTATTCCAACTTGAAACCTCTGTAATTTAATAAGAAAAAAAAACATTTAGGAACAATAGGAACCACAGTAGCAAGATAAACAAAATACTTACAGAGTGTGGGGCTAGAAAAGGTTGGAGAAAGCACCCTGAAATCAGAGATGCTGGTCTCCCTGGGGACCTGTAATGAGAGGACAACCACCTGATACCACCAAGGGCTGAGTAGGAAACGAGCATCTGGAGGACAGAGCAGAGCTGGGTGCTTTCCTGCAGTTGTTTGTCTTGGATGTGCTGCCACCAGAACCTTCAGATCTTCTTCTGATCCTGAAATCTGGTTGATTTCAAAGCTGGAACATGGACACTGCTGCTCCTGACTACATGGGCTGAAATGTAGCATGCTGCTGTTTGCATTTGAATGGTACAATGGCTGTGACTTTGTGTATACTTTCCCGGTGATGAAAACAAACAGGCAGTGAAACATTCAGGTATTATTAGAACAGAATTCATATGAAATGCAGCCTGGATTCAAGAAAAATTCAGGTACTGCAAAAAAACCCACAGGTCTCTCCTTGTCGTTACTAATTGATTTCCCACGTCACTGTTGACTCTCTTGGGTCCTTTCTGTGTTCCCTCCTTTCTCAGTTCTTTGGTTTCAGGTAGCCGAGTCTCTGCTCTGACAAGAGGAAAATTCCTAAAATTGCCATATCAACCAGAGGCACAGCTTGTTCTTTGTAGCTGTAAATCTAGAAGGGTTCATGGGGTAGAATAGAAATGCTCAATAAAACAGGAGGAGGACGTCTGGAAAGGCTTCCCCAAGTCCATCTTGGACCTGCTGTGCTGTGTATTAATTCACTTTGCTTTGAGTTCAGGTAAAGTAGGAGCTGGATTCATGGTTTGGATCCAGGAGACATTTTGTCTAGACCAGCAAAATCCACTAGTTCAAATGAAAGCCTTCACCTTGCCCCCTCTCCATGCGATGCGCATTATCTTTATTGCTACTTACCCATCTTGCATCTTAGATGTCATCATTATTTAATGTCTCAATGCAAACACTTGCTTCTTAGCCACATATAGGTTACTATTGTTTCGTGTTTTGGACCAAAGTTCACAGATGCTGAATGCAAAGGTCTGCTATAGAAGTCCTGCTATAGAAGTCCTGGTCATGCTTTGGTGATTGCTTAAGGTCTTTTCCTGGTGTCTCTGAAGTTATCCTCCTGCAAGGGAAGATGGATGGGCCAGGAGCATGGCTGCTGCTGAGGCTGTAGGTCTTACCCTATTACTGCCATGGGCTGGGATGTGGCTAAGAGCTGTGGCTTTGGGATAACCCATTGCCCGAAGCACCTAGTTTGTTCCAGGGTACTTGTGCCAGCAGCAGGACACAACAGCAGATATTCCCCTGTGCAGAAACAAAAGCTCAAAATGCTGCACATTGATGCACCTTTATTTTCCCTTTTATTGCCCTTATGGAATCCTATTGTGAATTATTTTGTAGGCTGATGCTGAAACTTGTGTGAATATGGCAAGTACAAGACAGGCCAGCAATTTTAGCACCTAAAGGTAAAGGTGAAAAGGGGAAGGACAGAAGGCCCAGGCAACTCAGTAGGAATTTGCCTTCCACAGACCTCCCCCTATTTCAAAATCAGCAGTGTTAAATCTCTAGTATTAGTTGGAGATCATGTGTGTTTGAACACCAGAGATGCATTATTTACCAGCAGAAAATTCTGGCAGGTCTGAAAATACCCTGAGATGCTAAGTGAAGCAGGAACCTTCTGAATTATTCAGAGCTTGGATAGACAGCAATCATTGCTGCTCTTGTAACAAGTTTATTATTTTAAAGTATTATTTTCTGGTACTCTCTCGTGTGCACACCACTCCTTTGTTTTTATGCCCTTCTTTCTTTTTACCCCCCTTATATTCAGCAGTGACTTATAAACTTTCACAGGTGTAAGCACTGTCAGAGGCCTCCCCCCTTCAGAGAGTTTGCTCATGAGGTTTTCATGAAATATTTTATTGCCATCTGACTTAAGCAATTCCTGATGGTTGGCATGGGCAAAGTATCAAGAAGTACATGCACCCTCGACCAGGCTCAGCCTTTCCCAGAGGAGCGAGCCACCCCTTCTCAGTTCATTTTGTATATTGAGGTCCAGGTGCTGGAAGTTTTCTGCTAAGAGATTTTCTTTCTTCTTTCTCTTTAAATCTTGTAAATAGGCTCCTCTGCTTCTTGGGTAATTGCAGTTATTTTTGGAACAGTGAATTCTCATTAAGCAGAGAGTATTTACTGCAAAAAGCATAACTGCAGGTGGAGACGTTCCTACACTATGGAGAATGTTGCATGGAGAGCTGTTCTGTGCTCCATGGTGCATGTGAAGCTAACCAGGGTTCTCCCACGCCCATCCGTGTGGGACATGTGGCTCCTCTGTGCAGCGACAAAGCCTTGGGTACCTGAAAAAAGAGCCATGCTGTTGGTTTCTGTGAGCTCTGCTTCAAGAAAAGTCAGCTATAAAGTGCAAGGAACAAGGAGTGGCCAAGGGGATGTTGACTGATACGTGTCTGCCATCATACCTTACATTCTTCTGGTGCCAAGGACCAGAGTTACTGAGGAAACAAGTGCCAGTGGGGGTCAGCGTATCTCCAGAGCTTAGGGGCTTGAAAAGGAGAAACAGTCCTTCCAGGTAACCTTGGCTCTTCCCAATGCATTGGGATCCCCCCAACAGCCTGTTCTTCCCTCCCAGCCTCACTATAGAAATGGATTTACTTTGATCCTGCTTTTGTACAGAGCTATCCCTCCATAATCTCTTGTCTCCATTTTTCATGGCTTTTAGAGAGTGAGTTTGACAGGGGGACACGCCGCTGTTGTGATAGCTCTGCAGATTGAACTCTTACAAGAAAAAACCCCTATTGTCATAAGAGAAGAGCTAAGGGAACACTGTTTGGATTGAGTTGGATCAGTCTGGGCGATAGGATTCAGCACTCAGGGCTGAATAAGGGCTGAGCCTCTTTTTGCAGCCACACAGTCCCACGAGCTGTTCCCCTGAGGATTCAGCTATGGATACCAGACACCTTATCAGGATTGCTATAGCCTCCCGAGAGCTGCATTTTTAGCTGACTCTTTCAAAGAAGTGCTTTTAAGATAGCTTCTGTATTTGAGCTTTTTCCAGAAAAGCATGGAAAAATGTAGTTTGGAAGAGACCTTTGAAGGTCACCTAGTCCAACCTCGTGTTCAAAGCAAGGTCAACTTCAAAGTTAGATCGAGTTACTCAGGACTTTGCCCAGTCGTGTTCTGAGTATCTCCAAGAATGGAGACTGAACAGACTCTCTGAGCAATGCAAACCCCATAATGATTTTTTTCCTATATCCCATCTGAATTGTCCTTGCTGCAACTTATGGCCATTGCCTCTCATCTCTTTACTGTGCATCTCAGAGGAGACAGGCTCTTTTCTTCTATGTAGATTTTAGGAGACTGGAATTAAACACCCCTTGAACGCTAAAAACCTTTGGTTCTCTCAGCCCATGCTTGTGTGTTGTCTGTCCCAGCTCCCTGATGTCTCAATGCCCCTGTGCTGCAGTCTCATCTGTCTATCTGTCTCTTCTCTATCCTGGGGAACTCCAAGCGACACCCAGTACCCCAGACACAGCCTCACAATTACTGAGGAGAAGGGGGATAATCCCTTCTTTTAGCTGGCTATGTTCTTGCTAATTGAGCCCAACAAGGTTAGTCTTCATTGCTGCAGGGGCACACAGCTAATTTATGTTTAACCCGATATCCATCAGGACGCCAAGTCCTCTTCAGCAGAGCTGTCATGTAGCCAGGCAGACCCCAGACTGTTGAAGTAACCCTTTACCAGTGTTAGGCTGGTCATGTACATGCTGTGATGGGATTCTGGATTCAAGACTGCATGGCCAATATATCTTAGAAGTTCACATTTGAGGGTTCAGCTCCAAGGGTTCATGTGAGAACCACATCATGTGGTCGGACCAAGAGATTTTTCTCCACTGCCTGTAAAGTTTGTACAGAGATATAGTTGCTGGAGAAGAAATGGAAAACTTCAGGATGAATCAGATGCACTGTTGCGGCTGCTGCTGTATCTGGCTAAAAGGCTGCCATCCCTTTTGACGTGCCAGCATAACTGCAAGTTTAATTGTTTCTCAGCCCAGTTCTGCCATAACGTTTGTGGTTAGTTTAAACACAGGGAGGGAGATGATGATGTTTGTAGAGAAAAGATAGGAAGGCGACAAAGAGACTGCAGCTGGCTTGAGAATGGTAGCCTCCCTGGCGCTGCAGGCAAGAAAAACTGCAGCTTTTTGGCAGTGATATTTCTGGCATGCTTGAGTTGCTGCATTGAGACAGATCTGGAGCTCCTCAAGGGAGCTGCTGACCAGGCACCTTCATACAGCTTCCCCAGTGTAATCTGGTCTGATGTAAAATGAAGCAGCCCTCCAGAGCACGCCCATGACAATGTGGCACTGTGGGGAGAGGATGCTGGTTCCACACTGACCCAGAGAGACCTTGAATGGGAGCTTCAGCATAAGAGGCCAAGTGAACCCAAAGTCTTTGAGAACACCAGCCCACGGCCCTGGTGGTGTGTCAGGGCTTGCTACTTCGAAATATGGCAGCACTGATAAAGACAGAATGCAAGGCATCAGCAATGCCATGAGAAGTCTCTTGTGCATCCCAGGTATTCATAGGTCGTGCTCCTTCCCATATGGGTGCTTTGAAGAGGCTAGTCAAAAGAACAGATGGTGGGTGAAGCTGATTCTCACTGATTTTTGAAGGGCCCAGAATTCCCTTGAGCATCTTGAAAAACGTACTGAATTAAATTAGACCTTTTCGAGAATTGAGTGAAATGAAAGATTGTTGTGGGTAGATGGGTATACTCTTTATTGCACAAAAATGGTCATTGTGCTTAGCTTTTTCATGTGGACTTGGAGTGGAAGGGGTGCATTTGTGTGTCTGAAACACCAGCTTCCAATCCCTTTATTGGTCTGTGGTTGTTCTGGGATTACAGTGTATTTGGGATGCTGTGAATAGAAGGCAGCTCAGGGCAGTGTTTTATGTAAGGTAGCACTCTGCACTATTTTTATATTTTTATGATATGGCAGGCTTGTTCTAGTATTTTAATAAAATGAGACATGCTCTTCCTTTCCTACAACAGCAGCAAAATCTAGTCTAGGGCTGCCCTGCTTGACAGCTTGTGCTAGGATTATAAAAGAGAGTTTATTCTGGGGCTATATATAAATGTTATATGTGGGTGGAGGCTGGAGAGAATTGTCTCATGGGTCAGATTCAGCACGCAGAGCACCCTTTGCCCAACTTTCTTCTATAGATACTGGCTGTCAATAGCAGGGATTTTTTCTTTCTTTCTTTCTTTCTTAATTTCACAAAACCAGGGTTTGTTGCTTTATCTGCCTCTGGGAAGAAGAGCTGGAACAACCTAAAGCCTGGTACCTGGCAGGCATGCACTGCACTCCTTGTGGGGTGGATATCTGTATCTCAGCGTCCCTTCTACCTCACAGCACATGTCAGGTATTTCCTGAGAAGAGCCTGGCTGATTTATTCGCCTGACAGAGGCGAAGGCAGATGGAGATAGGTGGTGATGGTTTCTGCCTTCCTGTCCCCACCACTGCTGTCTTCCTCATCCCACACAGCCCATGGTGATTACCTGGAACAGGCTACACGCCCTCCGAACACAAGGAACATTTGTGCTTGAGGCTGAAACTGTGCTTCGTGTGTTATGGGCATTGGTGTTGCCATCTCACTACTTCTGTCCTCAAAATAAACCTGACTTCTATTTCTTTCCAAAGGAAGCGACCCCTTCGTTTGAGCTGCTGATGTCAATGCAGCACATTTTTCCTCTGGCACTTCTCCAAAAAATGTTTTGTTTGTGACATTTTCCCCCAGTTCTGCCTTCATTATGTCTCCATTGGGCATGTTTACAGGCCTGATTTTCCAGAGGTTCTAAGTCCAGAGGCACTCTGTTAAAGTTAAAATAAACACGTGCTTGCTTTATTTGAGCTCATGTGAGCTCAAATAAACACGTGTAAACTTCTTAAAAGTTAACTAGGACTCAGTCAGGGTTTGATAGTTTAACTGTAGTTAAACGGATTTTATCAGATTTCCATGAATGGTTCACCTCTGGGCTGAAAATACAACAGGAGGCACTTTGGGTAATTTACAAAAGAAGCATACATGAAAGCAGGGGTTTGGAATCAAAGCTTCTTCTCTGGCATAGTCACAGTATTGCACGACAGCACTGATAATTCTGTGTAAACAGTCTGATGCGAGAGAAACAGGGAGATGAGAAAAACAATGAGGAGCAAATTTGACAGATTCATGGGTTTTACTCTGTATTTTTACTGTAGGAGCTGATGATAAGAATTTACCCACCAGGGTTTTAAAAATTCAATAATGATTTAAAAAACCCCTGATGATGTAGGGAAGGACAAGGGAAAAAAAGAAGACCTAAAGACAAGATAAGTCATTAGAGATGCAAGGAAATGCTGCTGTTGTCTTCAGGCTAAATCTATTGGAACAGAACACCAGAAACTGAAGATTCATTGCTCCCTCTGCTCATTAGCTGTGTGAAACTGTGACTAAGCTTGAAGGTTAGTTGGTGTAGCGCAGTAGTTCTTATTGCTTTGCTCTGAATCTGGCGCGTCGGCAGGCAGCCATGATTCACAATACTGCCTGCCTTGCTAGATGCCAGATCTCCACTATTTTGTTCCATGAGGGGGAAGATTCTGCAGCCTTGTGTATCTTCTGGCTTCATTAATTTTTGCCTGGACAAAAGCAAAATTATTCAAGTGGATCCCTTATTTATTAAAGGAATTGAAATTGTTCACTAGATTAGACTTGGAACGTAACAGGCAGCAATGAAAAGCATGAAAGATGCAAGCCCAGTGGACATTTTTATTTTAACAATGAAAATATGCAATCTGTCTCAGAAAAATACAGCTGCTGAGCAAATTAACTTGTGCTGAATGCTTATTGGGGGCCCACAGCTCATTCTTTTGTTCTTCCTGTTCAGCAAATGTGCTTTTCTGACTAAGAAGTAATAGATTGTGGCTCTATAGAGCCTTTCATCAGATGATCTCAAAGAGTTTGGCAAACATTAGTGGTTTGCTTGGGAGAGACTAAACCTTATAGTATATCCAGTGGATGGTACCTAGAGAGCAGGGTGAAAAGTCCATTGCAACTACTAGAGAGGGCTGCAAAACCTTAGGCTAATATGACTAACAAATACCAGGTGATGTTCTCTGACTGGATGTTTGGTATTCAAGCTGAGATACTTCTTCTTGTATTTATGACATCATTAAGAGGATATAATAATGAGGTTTTAATTTATTTACTTTTTTTCCCAAGCTAAGGTGCATGTGCTTACCCAGATATCCCCATAACTGTATTGTAGTGTCTATGTCCTGGCTCCCATCCAGGTCTTTGTTCCCATTTCCCTATGCTGCTCCTATGGAAAGTAGCCCATCCCACCTACCAGCTGGGAATTTCCCTGACACATGGGCATTCTCTGGGTAATATGAGATTGGCAAATGGTGGTGTGTTGTGAAACCCCACTCATCTAAGCAATGAAGTATGTTAGGAGTGCCTGAATATTCAGTATCAAAAGACTTTGAGCTGTAACCTCTCTATGCGCTGTCTCATCTGGATTGCAGTCCGCAGGCACTATAGGAAGTTAATTAAGAAAACCTTGGAGTTGTGGTAATTAGAGGTAGGGACTGGTGTGGTCTCCAGTAAAGTCCAGAATTAGAGCAGAGACAATTTTCTTGCATCTTGTTTTCTGCTCCTGCTTCACTATCTGACTTAAAGACTGTAGGAGGCTCAAGTGACATCGCCCTTCCTTGCAATTGTTAGACTTCTGCTGCTGTAATGCTATTCTTTCCATCTACCATTCAAACCCAAGTTTACAGAATTTCAGCATGAAATCAAGTGTCTGCTCAAATGTAGGTGTTTTACATGGGCCTGGACAGAGTTCTGGGTTTGGAGCTAGACTGAAGATAGAGCTTCAAACCTCATACTCCATATCCAGCTGTCTGAAATTCACAGAGGGGGAAAATACAAACTTCTGGCTTAAAAAAATGATTGACATAGTCCATAACTGCTAGGAGCACTCTTCTGATGCAGGAAGCAGAATCCTTAAACAGACAGTAGTGAAAATACCACCAAAGAGTCACTTTGGAAATACGGCCTTACTGAAAACACTTCTGAATTGTGTTAACATTGGACCTAAGCATGTGTTCTCTTTTAGACCCAAGCATGAATTCATTTGTAACGTAATGTTATTGTGAAGATCTGAGAAATCTGCACACCATCATCTTTGACCCAGCTCCAGACAAAACCTCTTTCTTAAATAATTTCATGTGGTGCTAATATAACCCAGTGGAGCAGAGTGATGAGAACAGAGTAGGACTGAGAGGAAGCCACTGAGTGCAGCTCCTGAGAGAAAAAGAAGACTTCAACTCTACTAAGAGATTTACATAAATGTCAGGAAAAGTGATTTAAATGCAAATAGCCTGGCAAGACTTAGAAATTTTGCAGTGGCTCTGGCAGCCAGGTGTAGCATAAAGAGAATAAGAGCTAAACAAATGTTTCCTTCCTTCTTTGAGTTCATTTATTCACAACCCAGGTTCATTTCTTTGGCAGATGTATTTTCTCCTTCATCTGAAGAAACCCAAAACAAACAAAAACCCCAAAGAAGTCCGACTACCCCCCCTTTCCTAAACACACTCCTTTTGCATTATAGCAAAACACACACCCACCTGCAGGCAGTGAAAGGCCTCTCCAGGTGCTATGTAATACATATATTTATTGAATTTGCCATCAAGTTCTATAAAGTGAGGCAGACACCAGTATTTTAAAACAATTTCTCTTCTACCTCTTTCCTTGTATCATTTGCTGCACACAAATTCAGGTATTTGGGGAAATTAACAAATACCTTTTTAACTCTGCTTGTTTTGAAGACTTCACAAACCTTATTAAACTTGCAGCAGAAGTTCAGGATTTGCCCTTCTAAAATGGCCTTTCAGAAAGCAAACCAAAGCTGTGGAGTGGGATGCAGGGGAAATGCCCCTTGTGGTCCACTTGTGCAGTCAGAGGGGGTGCAGTGAAAGCCTGAGAGACATCTCAGACTGTTGGTGAATGCTGAAAGCAAAGGAGGCTTTTCACTTTTCCATTAGCAAACTTCCTGGTGGGATTCTCTCATTGTGAAAAAAAGAAACTGAATAAGCAGATAGAAACATTATTCTCCCTATCAGGTTTGTGGGCACATGTTTTGGATTAGGCACCTTTGCATTTTCAGTGTTTAGCTTTGGAGGAAGCTAATATACTCAGATGGAAAGCAGGGATGATCTGATGTGACACCGCCGATCTGGCAGCTACAGCTTTCCAGAGGTCACAGGTTCACTCTGTTAAGACTTTGGGAAGGTCATTTAAAACTCCAAAGGGTAAACCTTGGCTGCACTGAGATTCAAAGATCTTTCTGCCGTTGATTAGCATCAGCTAATGTCTTGATGCCTCAATTTCCCTTGCTGTAAAATAAACATACAAATGGTCGCTAGAAGTCTGCAAGGGTCTATTTGTTTGCTGCTGGTACAACTGTGATTTGAGGATTAGTCCCTAAAAAACAGGAAAGAAAGAAAGATACTATTTGTATTAATTAGTTACCATTTACTGTCAAAGCAGTACTAGGTGTCCTGTTGCCTTCATGCTGCAGCTGCTGTAGAGGATGTTTGCAATGGACCCTGCTAGCAGACACCGGGTATGGATCCCTATACATCAAACATTTCGTCTGCTAGACCACTCTCTCCACAACGTTGCTAAATGTGAAGGTGCCTGAAGATAAGGGGTTAAACCTCCACCTCACTGATGACTGCATTTACCCTCAACAGTCTTTGGAGCCGCACATCCTTTGCTCTCCCTCCCTGTAAATCTCAGCTAGATCTTTTCCCAGTCAGTCCTACTGCCCCCATAGGACTAGAAAAAATATCCATGAGATACGCAATATAATATGTGAGCACTAATCTAATCTAGCAATTATCTTTACTTGTGAGGGCAGATGAAATTACTCATCATGAGAAAGGTCATAATAACAGAGATCAGCCATCATGTGGTGTTTACACACACTGATTGTTGGTTTATTGCAAGATACTAAGACACAGAAGAAAGAGTTATCACAAAGCTGATGTGATTATAGGTACCTGACTATTGTAATTGGATTTCTCCTGGTTAACAGAAGAGTGTTTGTTAAGGAATCCACACTTGAGCTGCACTTTTGCATGCTTCGTATAGCCATGTACTTACTTTGATCTCCAATGAAACTATGATATTAAGAGTAGTAGTTTGACCTTTGTTAGCTCTCAAACTGAACCAGATTGAATTAATGATCTCATATAAAATCCTGAGACAAGAAGATCACAAAATCTTGCAGAAAGAAGATCCTAACTTTTCTATTTTTAAGCATTGACATAGTTTCTGTCGCTGGGATTTGAGTGCTCAATAGGATTTTATAGTAATTTGTGTGCTTGTGGCTGGATCTGCTCCCTCAGTGAAGGAGAAGGGAAGAGGAGAGACATACTTTTCTTGGTAGTGATCTTTATACATTTTATATGCTTAAATCTACACAAATAACCAAGAGATTGTCAAGCAAACTCTAAAACTCCAGGCTACATATTGGAGAATGATCCTGTGCTTAAAAAAAGAAAAGGGCACAAGTGAAAAATTAGTCAGAGGCAAATCATTGAAGAGATAAATTGCCATCTTAGGAGAAAGGTCTTCCTACCATGCTGAGCGGACTTCTATAGGTATAGTGCTGCTGGCTGAGAATGAACAAAAATACAATATCTTTAGAAAGCAACAGTCACTCACTCGTAATAAAGGATGTTCTGCTACTCCTAACCCAGATCTTGCTGTCAAATAGGTTCTAAAGCTTTGCTTTCTTTCATTTTCTTCTCTCTAATTCATTGTTGCTTCCTTCAGACAGGTTAATCAATACTCTGAAGTCTATTTTTAGATTCAGTGACAAGTTGACTACACCCTCAAGGCAAAGTGAAAACCTTCCAGGTCTCTCTCAGCCCTTGGTTAGTTTTCAGAATGGCTTTGTAGGAGAGGGAAAGTGAGACCTTCCAATAGCACAATGCTTTTAATCTTGGTTTGCCACTAATAAGCTGTGTTCCAGCCTGGCTGCTCCTTGGCTGCCCACCTACTGCTGCCCTGCAGCTCCAGCTGCCCACAGGCTCATCCTGGCCCCAGCCTCCTCTGGGCTCTCCAGGCTGACCAGGATGCCTGCTGTGAATCCAGCTCTGATTGGGGCACAATAGGGTATCACTGCAGTTGTCCAAAAACTAACCTATCTGCAATTTTCCCTCCATGGTATCAGATGATAGGATGCAGGTCCAAAGTGGTGTTGCTTTAAAAGACAGGGTATCAGCGTGTGGCCGTGCTGCCTGTTCTGTGCCTCTTCAGTATCTGCAGCCACAAGGTTGGCAACTCTGCAGTTTCTTTTGTCTTTAACCTCTACCTGTTTGCTTAGCTGGGATTTGAACAGATCACTGCATCCTTGTGCTAATTATGGCTTAACAATTAGTGCCTATCAAAACACTGCCTTTCAACTGCCATTCATTTAGCTCTTTGCTTGCCAAATAACTTCACCTCTTCCTCGCTGCAGCCACTGTGTTCAAGGGTGGCAGAGTTAGCATTTCTTAGTTTCACATCCAGTTCCTTCTCTATCCATTCCAACCCCTCAGTGGTTTCAGTTTTACTGCCCAAGCTAAAAGATATAAATCACTTTCAACATGCTTGTAAAGAGCAGAAACACCCTGCAAATAAACTGAGCCCATGGTTTGTCTGTACAGCTGCATAGCTGATCTTCCAGCAGAACAAAAGCAAAAGAGATGGTAGTCTGGCTCTTCAGTGCCATTTTAGGTGGTAGAGATTCATTCAGGTTTAACATGTTTTTGTACGAACTACAGAGAGTCAAATGTGCAAGAGGCTAAAGGCAGTCTATTCCTAGGATTTTAGGTGCACTAAGATGGAAGAAAGTGGCTAAGGAATTGTAAAGTCAGAGGAAAATTATTTCCTGACCTTTAGCCCAATGAGCAAATTGCTTGGCAAACCCAAGAAGTGTTTGGCACATGAGCTAGTGGCTTGGTGACTTTGAAGCGTGGATAACTGTCCATTCCCATCTATTTGAATGTCAGTAGCAAGACTCCTATGTTGCTGCCTCTGCAGCAAAATGCAGCTGCTGCTGAGCAACAGTGTGAGTGTATTGAGGAGGGACTGTGCACCACCAGGAGCTGGAGAACAAACTGATTTTGCTTGCAATGTAAGTAATGGATCAGAAAGAAGCTGAAACTTTATTTGAACAGTTCTCAAGGATTTTTATGCTACATCTCATTAGCGTTAATTACAAGCTTATGCCGGTGATTAATCAAACATTAGAAATGCTGCAGACCAGAATCTATGTCATGTGAGCTTTGAACACCTTCATCACTTCTTGCTAGGGGATATTTGATCAGTTCCTCTTCATTTTACTTTGTTTTAATCAGCACAATCAGCCCGTCACTGACAGTAATGCTGTAAAAGCCCCCTTATACTTCCAGCAGTGGATCAATACATGTTCGTCTCTCCCTGCTTTCTGCCCATTCACACATTTGTCCTTCAGAACTGGAGATGTCAGGACTTCTCCCCAAGGCTGCTGAAGTCACAGCAGCCCAGAGTCATGTCTGCCCTGTCAGTGATAAACATCCAGAAGAGCTGCAAATAGTTACTGTGCTGTCACTTTCTGTACAGTTCTAAGGTTAAAAAATAGATTTAAAAGATGTTTCAGCAGTCATTAGAAAAAAGACAGCATCAGTGGTGTTGCAGCAGTAATGCAGGTATGTTAGACATAAAGCCAAGAACTGAGTGGGTGCCTGAGGTAGCATCTGCATCCCCTCCAAGCTTTGAAGGGCAGTGGGGCTGGATAGGCTGGGCATGCCATGCTCCGCCCTTGCTCCACTGGTCCCATGGGAAAATGGGACTTGATCCTTCCGATTTGTCTTTCACCAGCACTTGAAGCTACAAAGCTCACCGACCTTGGTGTAACTTATAGCAGATCTTAACCACAGGGCATGAAGAGGCTGGAAATCAAGGCTGGATTGACCAAGCTTTCTTGCAGCTGAAAAGCAGCACATAATATAGATGTGGAAGGGGCTGGTGGTTGACCCAAGCTTTGTGACACCTCCTTCTTATCTGAGGCAAGCAGCTGTATAAATTGCTCATGGACCCATGTCTGGGGGCTTGCTTTCTCTGCTGCTTTTGTAGTCAAATGAGATTTCCTACTGAAATAGATATAGTTCAGGTTAAAAATGTAATGCCTCCTCAGAAAGTTCATACCTCTGAAATACATATGGTAATCTGGTCCCCCTGCTCTCTTCAACCACCATTATGACCACGAGAAACTCAGAAAAAAGAAAAAGATGTGTTCAGATCTCAGTCTGAGACAGGGTATTAACCAATTCACCGCCTGCTCTTATCAACAGGGGGTGGCTCAGCTCCTGCCTGGTCAGAGCTGCTGTCCTAACTAAGTTGGATGGAGAAAGGGCAGGCCTAACAAAATACAAATCATACACATCTAAATAATCATACCAGTAAATACTAAGGTGATAGCTTAAGAAGCTTTCTGCTTCCTGGAGACACCACACTGCATTAATGGAGCAGGACAGATAAGAAGGAGCTGTGCAGGGAAGCAGGAAGCTCTCCCAGGGCTGGTACCCCACATCAGCTCAGCAGCTGTGTGATCTGGTGCCTCCATGCACCATGCTGGTACCTGACCTGACCCCCTTCTCTTTCCCTGCAGCTCCGATGGGGATCCCTTCTATCTCAGACACTAAAGAGCATGGAGGGACAGAGAGAGGAGAGTCCCCAGCAAACCCAGGATGTTCCACAGAAGGGAACAGGCTTGGGGGCAACACACATGTACTTTTATAATCCTATTTTTTCCTGCAGTGTTTGATCTCACATTAGCACCAACAAACAAGCTCTGACCTTGCCTGTTGATGCTTTAAATGCCCTGTTACACAGCAAGCATGGGAATGAGTTAGTCACATGGAAAGTACTTAGTCTCACATGGGCTGTTCATGTGCAAAGAGGAAAAAAAACCCAGTCTCACAAATACAATAATCTCTGCAGGAATCTCTCTCTCCCCCTCTTTCCCCCTTTCTATAGTGATGAAATACAGGCTGGATTTTTGCTCTAAGGCAGAATCAGATTCCTGCTTCAAGTCATTATAAAACACAGACAAATCAATACTTTATTCTTCTTAACCACGGCATTAACTTTGTCACACAGGTCTGTCTTTTAAGAAGCTACCTTTTAAATACATCGTGCTTACAAACCTCAGCTCAGGGAAGGGCGAGAGTCTAAAAGATGAAAAACCCCAAAAACTCGGAAGGGAGGAATGGGTAGAAAACAGCCCAATGTATTTCCCCTCCTGGCTGGCTGCTCCCAGGCCAGAGGTGAGCTGCCAATGCATCTGGAATTCATGGAAATGCGAGAAAGAGGTGGGTTTTCTGGCTGCAACGCCTCATTCCCAGAAACACACACTCAGCACAGACCCAAGCCAAAGCCACTGTAATGTGCTCTCAAATGTGCTCTGCTACTCTCTCAGACCCTTTCCTTACTCATCTTTACCAAATAGACCTGAATTTTCCCAGAGATGAGGCGCTTTAACCATAGATCTACCTTAACCATAAAAATCTGCATAAAGCAGATCTGGGTTTGGGTGTAGGTTGCACAGACGTTATTGCTGTGCGGATTAGGCTGTAAAGCTCAATCAGTTCTCAAGGATTTCATTCACGTGTGACAGCTCTGCCAGGTAGCAAATTCACTCATGACACCCAAAAACTTCTTTCCATATTCTGGGGGAACCGCAGCAGGTGTAGGGACAACATAACCCTTCCCCAGCCAGGAACCCTTCCTGAACAACTGCAGAGGTATTTATTTGTGTTGTGAGAGGATACCCTCTTTTGTTCCACCTCCCAGAATAGCCTCTTGCAATGGGACTTGGCAGCTGAGGCACACGTGTGGTGTTACCCCTGTGTGATGCTGCACTTCATGGTCGGAGCCGTGCCAACTGTCCCTGGGCCTGGCATTGGGTTTGCTCCTTTACCTCTGTACTTGTGCTTGTCTGAGCAAAGCTGTGAGGCCGAATTAGCCTTGGTCTGATAACAGCCCCTGTGCACAGGGTACGTCCCTGCACCTCAGCCAGTGCCATATGTTCCTGTGCTTCTGAGTTACAAGTCTCACGCTGTTATTCATTCAGCTGCATGGCTGCAGCCCTCCTGCTGGTGACAGATTAGTTGGTCGATCTTCCCCAGCCAGGTTGGAGCCCATAACTCCAGCAGCTCCAGGCACTAGTGATGTTATCACTCACAGCCACACACCAACATCAATTGTCCCTGTGGGATTTCATGGTAACCTTTGGTTTGGCTGCTGTCTCTGTACCTCATTGCTACTGACGACGGGGCTCCTATTTATGACTTCTGCATGCATGTGTATGCCTCTTCCCTCTGCCTTTCCCATTGCTGCACCTCTGAGAAAGCCCCAATGCTTTCTTCTGCCTGAACACGTACCCACTGTTGCCAGAGAGCTGATGGGGGAAGAAGGAAGCAGTAAATCCACAGCCTCTACTTCCGTTTGGTGAAAGTTTTGCAAGATTTCCCTATGTAAGCAATGTCCTTGCAATGTCTTTGTGTTTTAAATCCCTGGAAGAGTAACTTCCTTGGAAACGTGTAGCTTGAAGGTGCCTTTACCTGCAATTCTTGGTGCTGCATTTTCTTTCTGGAGCAGAGACCCACAAAACCACATTAAGCAGTGCAGTGGCTGACAATTCATTGCTGCAGTGCATTAGAGAACTGTCAGTAGCTCTTGCTTTCCTATTCTGCCTAGTGCCAGCTGGCCTACAATGTTGGCTTTTTTCTTCTGGTGATAGAATATGATTTTCTGTGGGTGTAGGGCTCGCTCCTGCTCCTTGGTGCAGATCCTCACTGATGGGATGTGTAGGGTGGGTGTACACAGGCACGCATGCAGGTTTTGGCTCTGTGATGGGTGGGCTCACATCGAAGGCAGTAGAGCTGTGATACCATTATCTGCTAGAGCAGTCTGGATACTTGCATGTACTTTTTGGGGAGCTGCTGGGTCAGAATTTCAGCCTTGCCCTCACAAGCATTTATTCAGAGATTGTCTCTTTCCATGCCAGCACTTGGACTGATTGCACCATGTAGTAGAAGTGAGGCCTGATCAGTTTTGACAGTCCTCTAAAAGTGGTTCTGACTGTTATTTCCCTTAGCAAAGGATTTTCCCCTGCACAGGCTTCTTCAAAGAGGTAGATGGTTTGAAAAAATGAAAAGGAGAATCTAATCCTTTATTAACAATGATGCTCAAAGGTGAAGTGCAACTCCTCTTCCTCAACATGTATTTATATAACATAATAGAGCAAATGCTGAAAATACATCTGGGACCCCATGAAGAAAGCATGACAACTGTTGTTCATCGCATTCATCTATTCTCAGGACAGTTGCCATTCAAGCAGAGAATCCAAAGGGTACTTTCTGCCCCTTTAAAAAAAATCTGACATTCTAGTGCGATCGCTGTACAATCAGACTATATATTTTGTATACTGAACTTGCAGGGTAGCACAAAATAATGAGCTCATATAAATGTGTTGCCTTTCATACATGGTGCTCCATGTACTCAGAGAGGGTAATCTAAATGTTAACAAACCAGGTATTCCACCAAATTGGAAGAAGCTAAAAGCTCTTTTTAGTCTGGAAACGTACAATGCCATTATACTTTGCAATGAAAGAAAAATCTTCACTTTTCACTTGAGAAGGAACAGTTTTCTGATTGCACATAGGAACTGAACC
The DNA here is from genome assembly GCA_009867235.2 of Psittacus erithacus. NCBI lineage: Eukaryota > Metazoa > Chordata > Aves > Psittaciformes > Psittacidae > Psittacus > Psittacus erithacus. The sequence continues at coordinate 128,114 of WYDI02023173.1, forward strand.
CAGTTTCTAACCGTCTGTCAGCTATCTGTAACCCACAGACAGCATTGTGCCATTCCTGGTTATACTGTTCAGGGCATAGGTGTTGCTTTCTGTGTAATTACTGATGAACATAATGTGAAGCTATGCCTGGCTTTCCGTGCTCGTGGACTGCGGAGGTAGCACAGTTCTGCTTACATGTGCAATGCTGCTCAGTTGCTGTTAGCCAGTCTTGACATTTAGCGTCGCCTTGGTGATTTTCTGGGTTCTGCAAAGTTAGCCTGAGCTTATGAAACATTGTCTTGGAAGTGGAAAAATAAATTTAGTGGGAAACTACCTCCTAAATAAACCTTCATTCCTTCTTGTTGCTCTCTCCTGATCCAAATCTGCTTTCCAGATTCAGCTGCTAGGCAGAAGTGTTTCCTGAATAGCAGCAAATACATTTCAGCCTACGAATTGTTTACAAATAGGGTGCTTTGATGGTCTGTGGTGGGTGATAGGCTGACAGAATCTCAATGCTGCTCCCAGAAAAAGCATCTAGAGGCTTTAAACTGGAGAATCCTATTGGACTATAGCAGGTGACTGATGCAGAGGGTAAGTCTGTCTCAAACATATGAAGGGTACTGGGTTTTGATAGTTATCTGTGTTATATTTTGTGCTATACTAGGTCCCAACAAGCCAAGAGGCTGGAATTTGTGAGTATCAGCGCTATATGAAGAAGTAGCTAAAGATAATACCTGTGCTTGAGAAAGAGTGTGGAGTGGAGGATATATATGTATGGTTAGAGAAAGGAGAGGTGCAGCCCAAGAACCAAGTGGTCTAGGTAGTACCTGAAACTTCACCAATAAACTAGAAATTAAGTGTTGGACAGTAAAAAACACCCTAAAAGCTGGTGTTTCAGCAGAGCAAAAGCTCTGTGCTATTTGTCTCAGCCCCATAGAAGCCCCTGTGCAGCCAGCAGGTACCTGTCTGGCCAGCTCCTGTCACAGGGACCACCAGGAGGTAAAAGAGCTTCTCTTGGATCTTTTCCTTGGATCTCCAGCCTGTCATGCCCGACTGTCAAAACAACTCATTATGTGGACCCTCCAGTTTGCTCTGAGCTGCACTAGCAGCCTCAAAAGGGCCATGGCCAGCACCCCTGAGTGAGCTGTAGTGTCAGGAATCAGGGAAGACAGGTGCCCCTGTGTCATGCCTTAGCTGTGCAGAGCAAAATCTGGTGACTTGCCACATGAAAAAACCCCCACAGTATTTCTTTGTCTGTTAAATAATATATATTAATTAAGAAACTTTTGGTAATGAAATCACCATCCCCATCTTCCCATAAACAGTTCTGTGTGCCTTGCCCCCCACCAGGCAGAGCTCCCCCACTTGGAGCGCGCTTGATTTCCCAGGGAACCTTTTGTACACATCCTAATCACATGCGTTAGTAGAAGAATAAAAACTGCTGTTAGCCTGTTTCAGAGGCTGCTGGCATCCAGAGCAAACTCCCCAGCATGCTGCAGAATAAACAACAGGGCCCTCAGTAACACTGATGTGATTCTCTGGCTGTGCAGTGGGATTTCACCTCAACAGGACCATTCACATGCTATCTCCTGGCCATGTTTACATTAAGTGGCCATCCTTCCAGCCCCTCATCCCTTCTCAGAGAATCTTACTCACTCCTGAGGCTTTTCACTTGGAACCATTCAACCTTGCTGTTCTGATTTTGTAACAGGACAAACTCCAAGTCCTAGCAGGATAAACAAGATTGCATGGCTAATGATTTTGTGAGCTTAGCCTGAATGCAATTTACTGCAGAAATTCCAGCCTATGAGACTTTGTGACCTGCTAATAAAGCACTTTTGGCAGAGGCTGTACAAATACAAAGGATTTCATAGTCTTCGATTCCGGGTTCATATCACTCTCCCAACCTGCAGAAATGCTGGTTTAATGTATGGCTTAAAATCTAGTGACAACTGTTGGAATGAGGCAGGGTTTCACCCCAGTTTGATTTCACTTCTGAGGTGTAAGGGATGCTCATTTCTTTAGTTTATAAATTGTCTGCTTGTAACCAGATTCCAAAGATGCCTCACTAGTGAAATGAGATCCTGTCCTTATCAAGCAAAAAGTAATAACAAACATCATTACGTAGAAATGCTGGACTAATCAATGTTAGGAACTGTGACTCAGCTTCATCTCAGTTTGGTTCCCTGGGCAGGGAACATGGGGCACTGGTTCAGTGTGTCACATGAAGGTAATCTGCTGGGGCAACCTGTTGGATTAGGCATTTCCTTGAGTCTGGATTTTTAACTGTGGCTCTGCCCGTTTGGATTTGACCTTGGACATGTCAGTATGCCTGCAAAGAGGAGCTAATCATTCTTCTTTGTGAAGAGGAGAGCCTTGAGAGTCTCACAGTCATTACTTTAAGTGGCGGTCCGTCTCCTGACCTCCTCGTCTGTTGAAGTTCCCACAGGTTCCAGGAGAAAAAAGCGGACCTACAGTCAAACACTGCAAATCATCAGCTTTTCTTCTCTGCTTCTTTATAATGTGAAAATCTGAGGGCTGACCTGGGATCACGGCTTTGTTTATTTGCTGAGATTCAGAGGCCAGCTTCATTTTATTGATTGCAGAGTCTCTCCTCTCATTCATGGATGCCGTCCACTCCCAGATTTTTAGATGGGATGATGAGGAAATGTCTGGTTATCCATTTCTTTGTCAGAGTCAGAAACCTCTTCCAAACACAGCATTAGCTGACATAGGCAGACTGCTAGCTAGACAAACACTGGTCTATGTGTCGCGTTCGAGTAAATACCTGCATTTGATTCCAAAGGGCTCCATTGATTAAAACTGGCTCCCCCCGCAGACCCAGGAAACAATTATTACAATAGGACACTGAGCCATTAAACATTACTACACAAAAATGCTGCTGGATCCTTTCCTGTTTGTTGCTGTTATTATTGTTGCAATCTGGAAAATTACCCATCAATCACTCCTTAAGCTGCTTATGGAAGTTTTGCTGAATGCAGGGTCTGAGTTTGCTGCTGAATTTGTTAATACTTGCTTCTGAAAAAGCCATGGGAAGCCTATTAGGTTGTCTCAATAGCTGTTATTACCAGCCTGTTTCAAACACACTGATACTGGCATATGAGGCACATGATTTTGGATTCTTTATTATGAGATTTCCTACAATGCAATTTTTTCAGCACTATGGGTAGATGCGCGATGTCAGTGTTGGTGAACTTTTTCAGCCTTTTATTGCTAGGTCATATAACAAACACCTTTACAAAAACCTGCGAACAGAGCGCAGCTTGGATCAGACCAGGTGTTTATCTAGGCTAGTATTTTTTCAGCAGTGGTTCAGAATGGACGTAATGTACAGAGAAAAGTATATGAACAATCCAAAGAGCCAGAGACAACTCCCAGGTATATTCTATTAGCCTCAAGCAATTTGTGGCCTAAACATAAATCCACTGCAGTTGAGATGGTTTTGGTTTATAAAACTGAAAACCAGAATAAAGTGGAAAGACATCTATCCTTGAAGTAATAGGTTTATTAAAGCTCTTATTTAGCCTGTATCATGTATAGCGTACAATACCTGTGGAACTCATCAGAAAAGTAGTCAGGGGCTCTATCTGGCAAACAAAATGCCTTTGGGATAAGGCAGTTAACTTCAGAGCCAAATCTAAGGCACTGGAGTGCTGATCTTTTAGGACTTAATCTTGTAGTGGGTGGCAGGTAAGATAATTATTGGTAATGACAGTTAATACTAAAGGAGACTCCACCTGCTGATTGCAGAATGATAAACAGGACTGCAGTCCCTGCTGGTGTACAAATCCCAGGGAGGCTACCTTGGAGAGCCAGGGAAAGGAGGGCTGGGCCACACAAGGACAACAGTCATGCTCAGGAGAGGATGAATGAAACTGGCCAGAAGAAACTAAAAAAGATTGAAGGGAATAGGGAGACAATGGCAAGAGAGTTGGCATTCATTTTCGGAGGCAGTTTTATGCACATGGCTCCTCTACCTCCAGCATTCACGATGACCTGAATAGTGCTGGAGTGGCTGAACAGTTAAATCCGGAGAAGGAAAAAGCCCCGCAGTTGTTGGAGTTTGGATCAAAGGGAGATATTTGCTTTAGAGTCTTGAGATTTGATTTTCTCAGTTCTGAGTTAAATCCCAAAGCAGAAGCTGCTTATTTCCTTGTTTAGTGTGGCCAAAACCAGCCACTCCTCCAAGGGTTTGACGTACAATATTGTGGGACTTAGGAGAGCAGTGGCTCTTGTGAGATTTCCATCATTCTTTGGAAAGATCTCTTAGATTAACTTCTATGATAACAACAGTGTTGAATCTGAACATGAATTTTAGGCTAGATTCAATTCAAGATCTTTCAATCATTCTAAAATTAACTTCCCTTTTTAGCTCACATGAATGTGCAGGGAGTAAAGCAGAGGAATAAAACTCCATCATAAAATATTTGCTAATGAAGGGAATGAAGCACCTGTGATCTCACACATATTATTTCTATTTTCAAAGACGAATGCAAAGACCATTGGGTGGAATTTAAACCACTGTCGCTGAGCTAGCTGTAGGAACATGGTGTTCCTATGGAAAATTCCAGATTAAAGTCTGCAAAGAATTTCCTATGCAGAGGCTGTTTATTAATAGGTGTCTCAGCCTTGCATCTGACATTGACAGTTTTGCCCTTTAAACGCATCATTTTGCAAGCAGCCTGATAAAATGCTGCGCCACTGTTTTTTGGGGGATGAAGAGAGAGCCTGTCCCAGCCCTCCTTCTGAGGCCTTTGCCAGCTGTAACTGCTACAGTTTGCTTTGCTAAGCACAGGAACAAAAACTGCAACCATGAAATTATTTTAACAAGACCGTAAGAAAAAAAAGGAAAAAGAGAAGACAGCAATGACCACAATTTGCCCAAGTGATGCTTGGAAAAAAAAATAAACTCCTCTGTCTAAACTAATTAAACTGTACTATGTGTCCTTGTGCAGTTCCTGGAGTTTTTCTGGTTCACTCAGTTTCAATAGATGCACAAGGACCGGAGCCAGAGCTCCTGAGTGACTAGCTCAGAACAAAAGCAGGTCTCCTGAGTATTCTTGAGCAGCCAGCAGATTGAGGGAAAGTTATTTTGGGTTAATCAATGTACTTCAGTTGCAATCACATTTAGCTTCTAACAGAGGAGCCTGCAAACAAGGAATTACTGTTCTGAGCTCAGCTATGGAGGGGACTGGAAAGTGTTACTGGCTAGACTGTGCTCTTCTCAATGCCTTTATTTTAACCCTCCCCTCCTTTTTCCTTTTTTGTCCTGAATTTGGTTTGGCAGTTTTACGTGTCCTCTCCATCTGCATTCCTCCCCCCCCGTTTATTTATTTATTTATTATTGGAACCGGGCGCATGGGAAATCATTGGCAGTTGCTTGAAAGTCCCTGCAGGGAAGAATTCTTACCATGCTCTAGCCAGGCCTACCTTATGGAGCTAGAGTAATTGTGATCAATGCTCAGCTTCCCAGCAGTAAATCCCCGATTTATGTGGGTTTATGAGGGCTGGCAATCGAAATCACTGAGATGTGGCGAAGCAGGGGGATGGGAACCTCCAGCATCCTGGAGGACAGGCAGGGTGCAGTAGAAGCTCTTTTGATCAGGCTCCCAGGTGAGTTTAACAGCCTATATTTAGGTATGTAAATATAAAATGATTTTGTCTGGGAAGCTAGGGACCAGGTTAGGCAAGCTAAGGCACAGTTAGAATTAAACTTGGCTAGGAATGTTAAAGATACCAGGAAGGGATTCTATAGGTATGTAGAGAATATAAAACAGACTATAGACAATGGAGGCCCCCTCTGGAAGCTATCGGGAGAACTGGCTACCCTGGATTTGGAGAAGGCTCAGGTTCTTAATGACTTCTCTGCCTCGGTCTTCACTGGCAAATGCTCTGATCACACCAGCCAAGTCTTGGAAGGCAGACGCAGGGACTGTGAGAACAAAGACCTTGGGCCACTGCAGGAGAGGATCTGGTTTGAGACCATCTTAAGAACCTGAATGTACACGAGTCCATGGGACCTGATGAAATCCATCAGCAGGTCCTGAAGGAGCTGGCAAATGAAGTTGCTAAGCCACTGTCCATC